>CM024517.1:9384456-9682917 GCA_014182375.1 Eucalyptus virginea | reverse complement strand
GATTAATACCCAATCTGAAATTTCTACGAAGCGAATGATCATTCCACCAATGGATCGACCGCACGCATCGTTCTCTCCCCGTCTTTTCATCTATTGCTTAATAGAAACGGATTTTTTTTTCTCTTCAATCGGCAAGGATCAATGTGAAAGAAAAGAAAAGGAATTTCCAGTCTCTCTCGTCCATGAAATAATGTATTCCTCGTAAAAATCGAGGAATTAGGAATCATTTTAGATGTACGAGCTAAGATCTGAAGCATCGTGGCGGATCTCGACACCATACTGTGACTGGAAATGAATCAGGCGGAGGGGAACGCCGTACCTTCGGCATTAGCGAGCTCGGCGTCCACATGAGAAGGAGGACCCTGTTGTCCTTGTAGTGGTAGTAGCTCTCCGACTCCTGCGTCGTCACCACGATCCGCTTCAGCCACTTGACCATCCGGCCGCCGATGAACCCCGGATGATCATCCGCACCGGGAACCCGTGGTCCGGCGACAGGAGCTCCCCGTTCTGCATGTACGCCAGTATGATGTCCCGGGACGGGTCCATGGCGACCTCCTTCCGCACGCTCGTCCCGTACTTGGACCCGCCGCCGCCGGGGAGGTCCTCCGCCCCCTCGAAGCACACATTGAGGCCCCGCCCCGGCGGCCCATGATCCCGCACCGCCGCAGCACGTCGCGGAGCGGACCCCGCGCCAAACCGAGGTGGATATTCCGGCGGGGCCCCAGTTGAAGCCGATGGTCTGCTTCACCATGTTCTGCTCCTTGCGGCGGTTGCCGGCGCACACGAGCGTGACCGGGAACTCGCGGCTCTCGAACTCGTCCACCAGCTGGTCCATGGTGAACCGGGCGGGCCGCTTGACGAGGCCGGTGACCTCCACGGTCCAGTCCTGCCAGGAGGCCCGGGGACGGGGCCGTGGTTGCGGACGTAGTGGAGCGGGACCGGGGTGATGAAGCCGTGGTGCATGAGCCGGGCCAGCGGCGGCTCGGCGTTGAAGGGTGCTTCCCGGTGAGGCGGACCATGGAGGGGTTGCGCTCGACCCACTGGTCCGCCGTGCCCTCGTCCCGGGGTCGCGGACCGACGCCTCGACCTCGGCGTCGCCCTTCTTGATGAGCTCCTCGTAGGCGGTCCGCGCCTCGGCCTCGGCGTCGCCGTCCTCGTCCTCGCTCGAGAAGTCGGCCGGCTCGGTCGGCGGAAGCCGCGGGCCCTGACGGGGAGTCGGGGAGGTGGGGCGGGCCGGGCTTGAAGGGGCGGACGACGCCGCCTGTGATGGCGGCCTCGAGGTGGGGGTACTGGCGGTTATCGACTGAGGCCGCCATTGGACTGACTTTTCGAACTCTTTTTTCCCCTTCGCTGGCAAGTATTTCTTTCTTTCCCTTTTTCTTTTTCCCCTCAGACTGGGAAGGAAGTTGATTCGCTCTCTCTCTCTGTCTCTGGTCCGAGCCTTGACGAAGGGGAAGGGGTGTCCTTTCGAGTATATATAAGCCCCTCCAAGCTGGAGGAGCGAACGTGCGAGAAGGCGACTGATCCCACCGGGTCCCAGCTGATCTACCCCGTGACGTCATATACGTGAGAGAGAGAGAGAGAGAGAGAGAGAGAGTGGTGTTCTTTTATTATTAAGAGCTGAGTTTAATAATTGGACATTTCTTTCCAGGACGAAATTATTACACGAATCTAATAAATATATGTATTCAAGTACATTCGAATCTAATTTTTGGTATATGTACCAATTCGATGTGATAATTTTCTTGATTCCTTTTTCCGTCCACACCGTATTTACATATCCATCTTCTATTTAATTTAAAACCTAATAAAAACCGTTTTAGTATCTCGCGAGATATATATCACCATTACGTAGATGCTTTTAGACGAGCGGATCTTTAAAAGGCTCTCGCCAAACCCATGAGCGAATCCCAGGAAAATTCCCAGCGGGGGTGTAAAACACCTGGGTCTTCGGAGTCAACCAGGGACCTAAAACCTGGTAATGATACCACAGGGTCACCCGTCCAAAACCTTTTAGTATCTCGCGAGATATATATCACCATTACATGGTACTTTTAGAATTATTTTTTAATTGAGTGGTGGATGCGGCCCCAAGAGCGAAGGGGTGTTTGGCCAAAGCCACAAACACACATTGGAGACGCATAAAGGAAGAAGGGCAGGCCAAGAGTAATGGCCACCGCTTATTTATATTCGATATTTGATCACATCGCTGTTTTTCGTCTTTGTTTTTTTATTTCATGTTTGCGTGAGGGCAGACTGCCTTTTTCTCCGTTGTTGTTTATAAGCCAAAAACCGTTTGCCAGCGGAGCATGCCGCCAAAATTGGAAAATCTAAATCATCTTACCTCATCCCAATACAATTAGGGGTGATTGGTTCTAGAGTAAACCATTCCCATCCTAAAACATCCTAAAATCGAGAACCGCCACTAAGAATCGATTCCAAAAATTGAAATTAGGAACCACTTACGATTTCATGAACCTACTTAGGCGGACTATCATATCCCCACTTGGAAGAGGTGCGTGACCTGAGAGCAAGTGACGAGATTGGAAGCCGGAGGCAAGCGGAGCGAGTGGAACATAGGGAGCAACAAGGCTGGAGGCAATTGAGAGTGAGGGTGAGATAGGTATCGACGAGATTGGAGGCCACCAAGAGCAAGAACGAGAGTGCGAGAGGGAGGCGAAGCCATAAGATGAGTGAGGCGAGAGACGGCGATAAGACAAAAAGGAAAAGTTTCAATCAAAAAAGTAAAACATAGAAAAACAAATAATATGTATACGTACCAATCCGATTTGGTAGACGGTTCCACACACTTGGAACCGTTAAATGGACTAATATTCTTTGATTCTAGTAGATTGGAACTAAGAATCACCGATTTTACTCTGATTCGTTCCAAGCAATTCCTAATTTTTTTGCACAACCCCTAAATACGACCCATGGATACTTACTTTTTCTTACATGGGATTTTATGGGCCACAAAGCGACATATTTCTATCATATGCCTACATATAATTCGTCACATAAATCCAAACTTTGCACGAAGTCTCAATATACTAGCAAGAAGACTCCTTTGACTTTTGAATAACGTGTAGAAAACTATTCACACAAACAACTAATCAATCGAGAAGAAACAGATTCATAAATCAATAAATACAGCGAAATTAAAGATATCCAACCATTACTTCACTTGAAGAAAAATAGATTACTCTCATAATCGAGATCATCTAATACAGATCTTCTTATGACATATTTTATTATAGCGGTTTTCAATGAGATGCAATTGATAGGTATAACCTACCATTTTATAGGCTAGAGAGGCTGTGAAACTAATCAATAGCGTATCAATTGGACCATTCCCATTACGAGCTTTAGTTAAACACAATTGCCTACATTTTGTTGCTCAACTAGGCCGTTATTAATAGATGCCAATACTCAATTCAATCAGATCACTGTAGGGTTCAATAAATATTGGAATATCCATTAACCCAATTATTTAATATAGAAAATCAATTGATTATGTAAGCCCATATTATAAGAAATTTCCAACATAACGTGCACCACTTCATCGGATAATTCTAATATTTACATTAGCCGACATTGGATTCGCAAATTTAATCAATACATGATGCTATTTTGACTCAAAGCAAAGAGGCGAGTCCTTTTCTCAAAGTCTTCTTTCGTGAGTAAACCCCTCACCAATAGTATATATTGATTCCTACATCACCTTAATCTAAATAAGAAAATGAAGAGGCCAACGTAGCAGAACTGGTCCCCTAATTTTGTCGCACGGTCAAGTATAAATCATCCTACGTCATAGTATTTCCCGCAAAGAAACGGTGAACAATTATAATATTTTTATTATTGTAAATTGTAAATTGTGTGACCAATGGATATATTTTCTGGTCGAAAATGACCTGTTTTTTGTTTTTTTTTCCTTGTATTTTCCCCGCTTCTCTACACCGCCTGGGGCTGGGAAGTGGCTCCGCCTCTTCACCTCCGCAAGAGAAAGATTATACATGTAAAATCCGATTATTTTTATGACCAAAAAAAAATCCGATTATTTTTTAGGAATAGCTATTACTTGTAATTTATATTAGAGAGAATGACCCTATTAATCATTTCTATATGTTGAATCGTGCACAATGATGGATCGATTGTAAAAGCGCGCAACCATAAGGTGTCTCGGTTCAAGGAATTCCATCATGAGAGATATATACACACAGTGCAGATATGCACTGTGTATGTATGTACGTGCGTATGTATGTATATATGTATGTATGTATGTGCATGTACTTAAAATAATTTAAGTAGGTAGCTGTTTTTTTTTTTTTTGGGTCCAAAAGTAGGTAGCTGTTTGAATGCTTAGATTTGTCAAATAGCCTTTCTTGGACCCTGGGAAGGACAAACCGGAGGGCAATATCCCTGAGCAGGCATTGATTTCAACGTTTCAAATGGTTTTTGGTTTTACGCTGGGGGAAGCATAGCCTTGTGACATTATTCAAGCATAGATTAAAACATTTTACGGAGTTCTATACTGATTTTTAGGTGCGTTGTAGAAAAAAAATGAACAATAACATTTCAGACGATAAATGCGAAAAGTAAATATCGGTACATATCTGACCAAAAATAAAATATCAGTACATAAATATATTGTGGACTTTCAAATCATTTAAGGCTTTTGATCATGTACACAACAACTAATCTTTTATCTATTTATGGGTGAACAGGTTAGCCTCTCTTTTGAAAAAACAAAAGTTTACTGGTCTCTTATTAACCTTAATCACACCACAAGTAAATGGGACTTGAACATCAGATATTACTTATTTATTTATCATCATATTTATTTTTTTTCTTGAAACGAGCATGCTAAAGACCATTTTTTATTTCAAAGTTTCTTTTCAATTTGAAGTTTCCATTTACAGTAATTGGATTGATGAAACCATATTATATGAAGGTTGAGACAGATTATTTAATTAACGACGCTAATGATGAAGATATCGTGACAATAAGGGACAAGATGTCTATGTTGTGTTATATCGGTATAGAGCTTATTTGGCAAGTGCATACATTTTATAATATCAAATGGAAAAAGTAATAAAGTATACAATTCTTTAGAATGTGATAGAAGATTGAAATAAGTAAACAACAGAAAAGAAAATCAACTTAAAATGTGATATAAAATTCGACCCATCCAACATTGTTTCATACTTGTGATTATATGAATCTTGGTATCATTTTGCTAACTTTGGCTATCTTTTTAAGGGAATCCGTCTCAACTTGAGATTTTATAACAGATCTAAGAGGATTCTTGCTTCCCCAGGTGAACCGGATAAAAAAGTTATATAGGAAAATATGTTATGCATATTGCTTGCTTCTCAATTTTCATTACTTAATACTCTGTCTCATATGTAGGCTAATGCTAACACATGAAAACATAAAACATAGATCTACTGCATCTAGTGAACAACCTGATATGGGAAAGCAAATGGTTAAACAAGAGAGAGATTGTCAGGGTCCGATATTATGGTCTTTAATCACGAAAATAAAATTTTTAAATCCGGTTCTTTTCAAAGTTTAAGCTATCAAAAACACACTATAATTTGTATATAATATACCACGTGACATCCTTAAATCACAAAACTATTATTGACTTCTTGTGACGGAAAATTTGCACTCGGTTCAAGTACAATAGAAACGAACCAAAAAACCAAAAATAAAAATAAAAAAGTCAACAGAGGTCTTAAATTGTTTATGTGCTAATGTTCATAACTTCTTAAACATTTGTTTCACCAAATTATGTATGTGAAGGTCTTTATTATTATTATTATTATTATTATTATTATTATTATTATTATTATTATTATTATTATTATTATTATTATTATTATTATTATTATTATACTGCTGGTGCACCTAATAAATATCTTTAAAGTAACTATACTTAGATATTCAATGGAACCTAAGTAGAACCATAGAACATCGCTATAAATATGACCTATACGCAATTGATTCTCTCCCCCAACCTGCCATTAGTATGAGTGAAGCTTAAAAGATTGGATAGATTTCATGTTTGAGGATTGCAAAGTGTAAAATTGATGAGCATGTTACCATATTGTCTACGATGACATAAATAACTAAAGACTAGGTTGCATTTGCTTATGTCACAAAGGAGTCAGGATAGCATTTCATTCTTCCACGTTTTCAGAGGATTAAGGCGAAAAAAAAATTAAAGGAAGTTGAAAATACCAAAATCACAATATAAAAATAGAAAGAGGCAAGCAAGTGCATTTTGAAATTTTATTCCGAAGTCGAATAGGAATGGAGCGAAATGAAATGGATGTGTCGCGCTCTTGAGATGGAAGGCCTGATTTCCATTATAAAGTTTTTCTTGTCGAACTGAAAGAAGCGGCCGAACATATGGCAAGGTGAAATTGATTTCAACTTTTTTTTTTTGATTATAATTCTTTGCGACTTTGATATTCGCTTCGGATGATTGTTCACGTCTAAATGTGACTTTTCCATGTCAAGTTAGATGGGGAAAACGCCCTACAATCTAACACACATAGATGTGTATCAATCATCAATCAATAACAAGCCAGATTCGGAATTTTGAGGGCATGTGGTCTTTCTCTTCGTCGTTCCCATCTTCTCTCGATGGCCATGTCTAAATTAATCGAAAACTACAAGCTCAGGAAATGGGGTGGACTTTCTTCGTGGATCCACAGCGATGTCATTCCTTCCATGGTTTGAACAGACCGTGTGAGCCACAGACAACCCTTCCCCAGAAAAACTAGAGATGGCTAGGGTTTCTGATGAATGACATGCATAATATTAATTTCAAGTTGATTTACCAGAAACAACGTGCTTCTTGTTAAATATAACCATCTTATCATAACCCAGTCACTTGAATCACATAATATAGTTGTATTGCTCAATGCTCATGCCTCGTCAACCTTTTATTTTCTCGTTTGTCTCGCTGTTTTGGCTTCACATATGCCTTTACGTGTCTAAATTCTTCCAATTGAAAGATTACACAGTCCAAAATTACCCTGTCCGGGTGCGAACTTCCCCGAATGCAACAGCCAACCGATCGTGTCGGGGCAAGCTGATGAATAACCTAATAGGTTGTCCATTTGGGGTAACTCCAATGGGAATTCGCTACGCGAGGGGCTAAGCGGGGTTTGCTATTTCAGAGCAATCATGTAGGGACAAGTTCATGTGCATTTGGGGATTAAAAAAGAAAAAAAAAGAAAGAAGAACAGGAGAGTAACCGCCCATCGATTAGGGTTTGGCAAGGTGCAGGTGATCTAGAGTAGGTCCCGATTGGAATAAGTAATCTTATCCAGCATCGGAAGCTAATTAAAAGGAGGAAGTCAAATTGGAGAATAATACGGAAGGGAGAAAGGAAGGAAGGGAGGGATGAAGTGGACAAAAATGGTGGGGGTGAAGGAGGCGATGGGAAGTGGCGCATGGAGGCTCCAACGGCCAATGAGAAGAAAAACCTGGGGCGGAATTTCAGTAAGGGAGGAAGAGAAAGATAGGGGGAATCGCATCGGGTCCGTACCATCAAAACCAAGGAGGTGACCCAATGCATCACCTAAAGGCCAATTTGCCTATTTAACTTAGCCCTCTCGCACATCCATAAGCCGCGTCCCCGCTTTTTGTACCCTTGACCCCTCCCTTCCCTAAATCTTTCTTTACCACACATCTCTCTCTCTCTCTCTCTCTCTCTCTTCCCTGAATCTTTCTTTACCACACATCTCTCTCTCTCAATTGGTGTGAAGTAGGTTAAATTTAATGGATTCGACCAAATCACATATCAAGATACATCATCAGTAATAAAAGGATTATAATGATGCTTTTTAAATAGATTCAGCCAAATTTTCTTTGTTTCGATAGAATTGGTCGAATGATCACGACACGGATGATGTACTTGAAAGATATCTTTTGCATGAACTTATACGGGCCGTGAATAGATCATTGAAAAAAATATATCGAACGTGTTAGAGATCATCTATTGATTAATATGCTGCATCCATCGCATCCCTTGATGCAATCGCTATATAATTCATTTCGTTTTATGTTCCATTCACTCAAGCAGTTTTAGCGTCGAGTAAAACTCAATCAATGTCCAATACATTGTAGCAAATAATTGGAAAAAAAAAAAAAGGGTCATGCTTGGGAAACTCAAGTCCTATACTTTGTACCAATGGTAAAGAAACAAAGCCCTTTTCAATACTCTATTTCAATGGGACTATTCTATATATTACGAGGGTTTCAGCAAACTAATGATAGAATTCATGAACAATTTTCCTCCCCATGAGAGGCCAGTGACAAAATGAGTCATGTGGACGAATCTGTAGTGCCCCAGCTAGAGAAAAGAGCTAGGGTTTCCCAAGAGTCGAATCACGCCCATGCACCGTGGGGGCCAGCAAATTTAATTCGATTATTCGCAATACACGGTTGGCACACTTCTCCTCTCCTCACATTGAGGGTGACGTGACTGTACTGAAGTGGTCATCGGGAGGGGATGCAATATAAAAGAAAAGGTATTGCCAGCTGTCTTTCTAACTATAATAATATAATTATAGTAGCGATAATGTTTATTAAATATGATAATGATAACAACGATTGTAAAAGGAGAGGAGCAGATGCTAGCCTACATTCGTCTGGCTCTCCTACTTGGACACGATTGTCTCCACAAAAGAAATGCCACAGACGCCACATTTTCATTTGGCCCTGTGGCGCTGGGATATTTTTGGCCCCTTGGCTTTTGGGAACACCAGCTCGTGGCCCGTCGAAAGAGCTAAACTCGTGTATATCTATATATCTTGTAATTATCTACGTCAAAAAAGTTAAGTATGGATGATCTATGATGGAAAAGATGTAATAAATATGCATGTGAATGAGTGATTGACGATCTCGCATCATCCTATCGCAGAAATGTTCCTTGTCTAGTTTCGTGTTTCCTTTTTTTGCCATCATCTGTGATATAGTATCCACGTCACTGGCAGAACAAAGGGTCATCAACTCTCTAGTTCCAAAAAATTTCTATTAAGAGGAAAGAATTTCAAAATAAAATGTATATTTGTTAATTTTAGTGGAAAAGAATGTGTCTCACCTCCGCCAAGCTCGAATTCTTGATTTACCATTGACCTACGTCGTTCCGAATACATGCATCGTGTGAAAAAGTTAAACCTGAAAGATTAAGATATTATGTGGAGCGAATACTAGCTCGTGGCCTGTTAAAAGAGCTAGACTCACGTGTATCTAGATCATATAATTATCAAATTATATTTGGATAATCCTTGTTGGAAAAGATGCAATAAATGCATGAGTAACTGATTCATGATATCGCATTAGCCTATCTCGGAAATGTTCTACATCTAATTTCGTGTTCCTTTTTTGGTTATCATCCATGATCTATTACCTAAGTCATTGGTGGATGAAGGGGCCACCTCCGTTCTAATTCCGGAAGTTTTCTATTAAGTGAAAGAATTTCAAAAGAAAATGTAAATTTGTTATTTGTTAGTTTAGTTTTAAAAATGTGTATTACATATATAAGGCATAATTTGACCGCGTATGAAGGGTTGTAAAATAGGCAGTGGCACCTATTTGGTGGGAGCCAGTTGTGGTTACCTAACCACGGGCTGTAAGTTTTTGAGAAGGAGTACCATGATTTGAACTCTAAACCTATGTTTAGATACCATGTTGGAAACTCCAAGATAAAATCTTAAATTATTAGGTGGAAGGAGATTACATGTATATAAGAACTTTTAATCACATAGTTAAATGGTATGAGATTATACTTGAACACCTGTGAGAGACAACCGTTGAATTCAATATGATGATCAATGTCAAGCAAACCACACTTGGTGTGTGAGCATGATAATGCGAACGGATGTATAAGGTGCAGAAAGAAGAGAGCCCAATTTTAGCTCAACTAATTATCAAAGATTCACAGTTCATAAAAGTAAAAGACTGTAATTCGCGATAGTATATAAAATAGTGTGTAAGCTCACTCCATGTTATGCAACTGCACGAGTTGCAACGCATCAGTAATCTCTTAGTTTTCCTTTATTGTTCCGTAGAGATCATGTAAAACGCATAAGCGGATAGTAACAGTGTTTGGAAAATGAAACTTCTTACGCTAGTTATCTTTTCACATTGGGTTATCATCTTTGCATCCAGATGTCAAGAGAGATTGAATTGCGTATATGGTTGCATGCAACTCATCAAGCGTTACCCCTGTATGTAAAAATATTGAAGTAGCATAAAGAAAATTGTGTAACAATAGTAATAATGTAATAATGTAATCCATATAGCGTCCCACATATTAGAACAAAAGGAATAAGGTAAGTGAGCGAATATTTCACGTATGTTGAGAGTGCATTGTCCTTGTCGCATTCATTAAGTACAGAAGCGGAATCCCGTGAAAATGTGTTTGCTCTTGAGCTATCCTGAAGTTTAATGAGGTTGCTTGACTCGCGAGGCTCGAGCCAGCGAGGGAAATTCGAGAGCAATAGAGACTTGTGAACGAGTAAGGCCAGAGAGGACAGGGAAAAAGAGAGAGAGAGAGAAGAAAATGGCACTTGCGGCAAGATTAAAAAGAACGAGGGTTTTTATGGATTGGTTTCCAGTTTGTAGTTCCACCCTGAAACAGGATTTGCAAGGCCGGTTTTCGGATGGTTCTGAACTCAGAACCGGGAACCACCATTTTTGGAACTGGAGACCGAACTGGTTTCCAGGGAAAAGGGGCCAATTTGGACCAGTTTCCAGGTAGAACTAAATCAAATGCACAGCACTAGTTGCGCTTATGTTTACTTAAAACAAAAGGAAAACATAACAAATTGAGCAGCAAATATCATAATAAAATACCCTTTAGTGTGCCAATTATAAAAACATGAATTGTAAGATTGAGACACGCATAATCGTACCATTTGTGTTGTTTTGCCCAGATCCAGATCTTTCGCTGCTTCTTTCGGAAAATTTAAGAAATAAGCTCGATGACATTCTTGAAGATTAACTGAAATAGAACTCCATAGTTGTAGTTTGCAGAAAATTGCAGATCTAAACGCATCCATTGTTTGATTCTTGCAGTTTCAGATTATGTGAATTACGACGTACGACTATGAGTATAATGTCGGGATAATTCTTCAAGGTTAATGATGATGCCACTAGAGAATTGGACAAGATCTGGTAGTGTTATTTTTTACATGTATTCAAAGTACAAGATAGCTGATGCTTTACAAAATGACATTTGCTAGAATATATGCAATGGAATAACTTTCCCGAGCTACAGCCTTTCTTCATAGAAAATCTTACTGCACTTACTAAGACTATAAGAATTGCTTGACCGGTCTTGATTTGAGAGAGCAATTTTTGGAATTGCTTTACTATTGAAAGATATTTTCTTCAATATGCTCCCGCAAGAGGGGTGTTCCGTCGCGAATGCTGATCTTGGATTGTAAATTAATAAAATGTTGTTGTGCAAGGCCTTGTTATTGCATATGCAAGTGGATAGTGCACACATGAGCACGACACACTCATATCCAACCTTTGTTAACCATGTAATGAACAAAGTGATAATCAATAACAATGTGTTTCATGTTATAGTGAAAAACAAGATTAGCACACACATAAGTAGCATCAATATTATAGCAATAAATGCTAGGTGTAGTCAAAGAAGATACTCCAAGTTCATGTAGAAGAGATTGAATTCAAGGTAACTCAAAAACTGTCACAACAATAACGCGATGCTTGGCTTCAGTTGATGAGCAGTAACTCGCTTTCAAGAGCACCATGATATAGATTCTAGCCAACATAAAATATACAAGCAGTTGCAAGCTTATGACCATTTGAATTGCCTGCTAATCAACATAAGAGAATGCATGAAGTGATGGAGAAAGACTACTTTGCAAGTGTAGTCCAGGATTGATGGTCCCTTTAAAATAATTGAAGACATGTAATAGCCCCCCAATGTATCTCAATTGCCTGCCCAATTAGCATCAAAGAATGCTTAAAGCGATGGGGAAAGACTACTTTGCCAGTGTAATCCAAAATTGATAATCCCTTTGAGATAAAGTAAAATATATGTAATAGCTCTCCAATGTATCTCGATTGCCTGCTCAATTAGAGAATGCATAAAGTGATGGAGAAAGACTACTTTGCAAATGCAGTCCAATGAGATTCGCTTGACTTGAAATATCTAATTGCAGTCAATGATATTATTATGAGGTTCGCGCAGTACAAGTTGCCATGTACTATTTTGAAGAATTGCATTTAACTCCTCTAACATGACAGCGCACCAAATTAGGTCCTTTAAGGCCTAGGAAACACATGTTACTTCAAGTGAGGGAGGCAAAGAATGTTTGATGGCTGAATGTATCTGTCTGGGTTTGCAATGTTATGGGAGCAAGTGACCATCAAATCACAACATGCGGCATTGATGGAATTGCGGTGGAGGAGCCAAATGAAGTGTTTGACTCCGTCGGAGGCATAGATAGGACTTGAGTGGCTGATGATGGATTTCCATTGGGGGATGTTAAATTGGTATTTCCCACTAAAGTTTTAAGGCCATATAAATGTTAATTTAGAACTTCTCTAACCACGGAATTTATATGACTTGTTTGATCGTCCATGTTATACCTTAACTGTCTATTGTTGAAAGAGTTGGCCAAATTCTTTAGTAAATGGGACAGTGCACAAGTACTTTGAGGGTTGTACAAACGAAATTGGGAAGTGATACCATGGAGCATTTTAGTGTGCTTGGAATAAGAGAAAAATGGAATCATCAAACACCATGACATGAGAAAAAACTTTGTTTGTTGACGATCATAATACTTGTAAAAAATTTAAAAAGAGAGTATAACTAAAACCAAATACAAGATTTCAATCGATTCAAGTTTGTGCTTTGCTATATAGTTTAAACCAAGGACAAGTATAGGCAATAAAAAGCTCGAAGTTTTGAGTAGTTTAGATAGGTGTCAAAGAGAGCCTCAAAGGACTTTTTGAGTCCTAAGATTGGTATAGTTAAATGAGTTATTAGAAATGGCGGCTTGAAGAGCATAAGACCAAAACAAGGATGGAAGAGATGCTTAATAAAGCAATGTAAAACTGTTTCGAACAACATGTCTATAATGACATTTTGCAATCCCATTATGTTGGGAGCGTATGTAAGTGATTGTAAATGTGCAACCACATGAGATAAAGAAAATCCTTGTAGTTTTTAATAGCCTCCACCACCATCAAAGTATAATATTATGAAATTTTGAAAAGTAATTTTCCACCAAATTCTTGAAGTTTGGAAATACGGAGAAAATGTCGGATTTTTGTTTGCGAGAAGAATTAGATGTATCGATATAATCATCCACAAAAATAACATAATATGGAAAGTCATCTATTGATTTCATTTGAGTGGGACCCCCAACATCACTATAAAGGAGTTCGATACTGCAAGTCGGCTAGATAATGTAGAACAGGATAGAAGTACGTGAGCTTTTATTACATTAGCACGACTCACATAAAAATCTAGAAAGAAGACCTGGAAAGAGAAGGAATTGACTTCAATTTAAATTAAAAAAAAAAATAATCTAAGTTCTTATAAGAGGGATGATCAAGACATCAATGCCAATCACCAAAGAATGCAAGGACATCAATCATAACGAAAGGTGGTGTATGATTCACACGGAGTTAAAATAGAAGTTCATTGACAACATTATTATTTAGGTCTGTTGTCATTGCGCCGACACGATCATTGACCCTTGATTCAATGCCACCTAGTTCTCGTAACCAACTTTCTCAGCACCATTGTCGTCTTCCCCCCGCAGGGATTATCATACCCACTACTTAGCCTTAGATATCCAACATCGTGGACCACCAGCAATTCCACATAGACTGGTACGAGGTCACGAAATCAGTGACCACAGATTTGCGACCAAGATTTTAGTCCTTTTTGGTAAAAAAAAAAAATTAAGGAATCCACTAATCAAACGCCTAATTGAGACTAGGAATGGAATAAAAGAAGCGCAAGCTTTTCTACTTAAAATGAATATTAATGCACTATATATATTTATATATTTATGTTGGTGTGCTCCTCAAAAGGTTTGGACTTTTGGAATGTTCATTTTGCTTGCCCTAATTTTTGCATCATGACACGATGTCTTGAGTTCGAATCCCACATCTCTAGTTCAATTTTAAATCATTCAAGAGTTATCCTTCTTCACAATTCATCACTTGCATTTCATCTGCCTCAAAAAGAATAATGGGAAAATTTCAAATAAAAGTCTTTCGTTATGTGATCACTTTAGATTCTTATTTGAAATAAAATTCATTTTATGTCCTTATTTAAAAAAATGAAAGCACTTTTGAACCATTAGTTGAAATTTTCTGAGAATAAGCAGTATGTACAAGTAATTGGGGATCATCAACTTTAACCCCTAAAATCATTTCCCAACTCACTCTAACAAAAACCATACGAACTCAAGAATGTAAAAACGAAGAACGGCCTTTCCTTTCCCTTCTTTCTTCTCTTTCTTTCTTTTGGAATTTGGGCTTGATTGATCTTTCTATCGTGAAATGCACGATAAATCCAGGAACAGAAACCCAAGGATGAGCTTCAAGGGTCTCACCTTGGAGCTTCATTTTCCTCCCTCCTACGAATTGATTAGATCACGGCATCCCCGCTGTATCCATGCAAAATATGTAAAGAGAAATTAAACCTTACAGCTAGATTCAATTGCAAAAGCAATTCTAGAGGATTAAGGAAGAATGCTTGACATACAAAGAATAGTAGATCAATCGGGTCTTGCCAATGAGTGTTTTCAGGACACTTATTATGACCGCCGACAATAGAAACTACGCATACATGTTTTCGAAAATCGAGTAGCAACATGTTAGGTCATACTTCAATTAGAAATACAATTAATGAGATTAAGGTTGCATTTGATAATAATTCTATTCCGGGGAATAATTTCTTTTCAAAAATAATTTTTCTATTTCTATTTCTTGGAATAATTTTTAATAAAATAAGCGTTTAGTAACTATACAAAATTTTTATTTTTGAAATAAAAACATAACGAGTTGTGTTTGGTAAGACTCACAAAATTTTTTTATGCTATAGAATTTCTTTTAATTTTTTTAATAATTTTTTATATTTTCCTTTTCCTTTTCTTTTTTTCCTTCTCTTCTCTCTTCCCTCTAGTTAGTAAACGGCAATAGTGATCGGCGATCGGCAATGGCGGCTTCACGGGTAGCAACAAACGGTAGCGATCCAACGATCGATGGCCGTAACCAGCTGCGAGCGCTAGCCGGCGACTAGCAACCATCCGGCAGTGGCAGCAGCAACGGTTGACGACCAACAGTGAGTAGCAAGTCTCCACTAGTTGATTAAAGAGGAAGAAGAAGAAACAAAAAAAAGGAAAAAAAATTATTTCTAGAAATTGTTCTTAGGAACACGAAGTTACTTTTTCTACTTTTCGCTCATGTTCCAAATTTATTCTCTAGCTACTTTTCTATTATGAGGAATAGAAAAATTAACTGATGTTAATGAAACAAGGTTGGATCATCCAACCGGGGCTAGGATTCATTATTAGGTCGATGAAATAGCTTTAGATTTGAAGGTTATGTGATAATCAATGATTTACTAAGGTTTGAGTGTCATTGATTGAAAGTTCACGGTTGATTGAATGATTTTGGCCTCAATCTGTGATTTTCATGCTTCTAGAACTAACTTGTTGTTTTGGCCAAAACGAGATCCTAGATGATCTTATTTTGACTTGAGTCCTTCTACACTTTGAAAATGTGCATCACAAGCTTCGAATCGATAGGTCACATGGCTCAATCGGATGATGTTTGACGCCCAAAAAATACCTCCGAATTTGCTTAATTTTGTAGTATTCTAGATCCATTTTAGGTTCTATTTTTGATTCCGACTTCTGATTTTTCTATTTTTGTGCTCCCTTCCGTGACGATTTCTGGATGAACTTGTTTGCATGAAAATTGTTTCTCAATGTCTTGAGAATGTTTTATAATTTTTTTTTTTTGAAATTTTTGGACATATTTATCTAAGTCAAAACCTCCTAGATCTGAGCATCAATTAGTTTGCCCCGTTCTGATCCGAGATGAACTTAGGTGAATTTAAGCATGAAATTGAACTTGTTTGACTTAAGGCCTTCATGAAGAATGAAATATAATTATATGCGTCCTGTTGATGTAAGATTTGCATGAATTTGGAGTCATTCAATGTGGCAATTGCATGTTTAAATGGGCATGGGTGTGACTGAAATTAAAAACGCTAAAGATGCATTTGTTTCGCCATTTTCGTCACCACTCATGTGATCACAATTAGATTTTGAGTCCTGAACAAAAAATGATTATCATCATTCATTCTATATAACATATTTTTGGTAAGATTTATACATATTCTTAAGTGGTCAAAACCTGATATATTCTCAACTCTCGCTATAGGATTAAAACCTCATCATGTGCATGTATTTACATGAATGTTTGGGTCTTTTAGAGACCAAATTTCACATTAGTGCCTTCTTGATATTTGAACTATATGTTATAAGCTTTGTGTACATGTGTAGTTTGTCATATTTGAATGTCATTTTGCATGTTAAACTCATGCCACAATAATGCTTGTTGCACTTAGAAATATTCAAGTATGTCATTATAAGTTTTTAATCATCTTGTCTAGACATTGAATCGCATGACATTTTTGTATATTGACTTAGAGTTAGATGATTTCCCTATCTACTTATCACATCCAATTCTAGGTCGTGTGTGTTATATTCATGCTTTTTGGGCATTACTTGAGTGATTTTGAGGATTTTTTATTGTTGATATGCACACTTTTAGAAACCCCAGTCTTAGAACATCAAGTTGACCTTATTTGGACTTGGACCCTTCTAGGAAATTGTAAAACATACTTAGAGCTTTCAAATGCCATTAATTTCATGACAATTGCTCATTGTTAGTGCCATTTTCCATTTTTCCCAATCTAGACTAAAACCTGGACTTGGGATCAAATTCGGACCCCTATTTTACCCATGTTTAGACATATTTTTGCTATTTTAGTACTATTTTTCTGTAAGAATTATTAACTTGATCCCTTAATGAAGTTTATTTGTCATCATGTTGGCTATGTTGTGACAAAATTTTGTGATTTTTAGACTCCATTTGGTAGGTTAACTCTTAGTAGTAATGACTGAGTGTTCTGCTATTTTGACAATTTCCTGATGCAGTATTACTTGTTGTTTGATTTTTATAAAATCATGCTTAGCTCGTTTAAGAAGATTTTCTTCATGAGAGTTTTTTTTATATCATGTTATGCATGTTAGGAAATTGTCTCATAGTTAGATCATCAATGGGTACCACCCAATTTTACTGACATGTTGCTTGGTTTGAAATTTTCTGATATAAACTTGTTATTGTTATTGTTTAATTAAATCTTTTAGGATAGCTTGTGCATGATATTAGGGCATATCACCTTCATGAAATGTGCTTCAAATCTTTTAATATTCATTGTGTCGAATGATTTCCAATGAATGAATTTCTCAAATTCTATCTTGAAATCACTTTGGTACATGTGACGTCTCCAAAAGCAACCTTTTTGAAATTCTTTCACTACTTGATTTGACTTAGGAAAAGTCACGGTTTGGATTGTATTCAAAATGCCGACAACGCTTGTAAGTGAATTTATGCGAGTCCTGAGCTAGCCTTGGGAATTAATTGCATTTTATAGCATAGATATTCCTTAGTCCAAAATGTTTTCAACTCTTTCCAAACTTTGATATGACATTGTGAAAGTTGCGGTTTAGACTGTATTCAAAATGCCTACGACGCTTGTGAGTATATTTATGTGAGCCTCGAGCTAGTCTTGGCAATTGAATGTGTTCTATAACTGAAATATCACCTTGTCTCAAAAATCTCTTCAATCATTTTGAATCCATTTTTGAGACGTCACATGTACCTCTCATGCATATAATTGCATCATTTATTAGAAATGGTTGTGTATGTGATTGGCACATGTCTTGATAATAAGTGACTTGCTGACGTCTCACTCGCTTGTTTGATTGTTTAGGAAACAAGGCTCACAAGGCCTGCATGCATGTTTAATTCCTGCTCGTATGTGAATTCTAGATGCATGTTAGGGACGATGCATGATACTGATGGAAATCCCGAGAGTCAAATAGAACTCTTTAATTAGGGACTTGTTATTAGCTATGCAAGAATACAATTGGTCAATAATAACTTTAAGTCATAAAATGAATCGATTAGGTATCTATAGGGACATACGCATGAGTTCCAAAGGCTGCCTCGAGGCCCAAACTTGGTTGATAAACCTTGTTTTGTTTTATTGTGTGATATTGCCTTTGTATCATGTTTTTGATTGTTTTGACTTGCATAATCGTTTCTTTCCATTGTATGTACATAGTTACAATTTTTTAGACTAGCTTAGATTAGGATCCCAAAGATGGAGAAGGTATGAAGATGGCGGAAGGTCGATGTCCATCCCGACCACTCTTTTGTATTCATTTTACCGGACATATGTCTTGGGTTCCTCTTGTTTGTATAAACACTCGATGAGTTGCGGGTATTTCCTTTTCGTTTATTTCTTTCAAATTTTGACCTTTATTAAGATTGTATGATAGATTTACCGTTGTCCTTGGTTGTTTACTTACTATTTTGCACTTTCAATTCAATTGATTGCATTATTTCCATTTTGCTTAGAAATAAAATGACACGAAAATGACCATCCACACATGATCACCTAACTTAAGATAAAACGATCCCAAAAAAAGTAAAGAGAAATGCATTGATACCTTAGGTGACACAACATACTGTTAAGTATCAAAGGGTGCTAATAGAAACATTAGCATAACCTAAGTTCTTGAATCTAGATATTTGGTTATGTATGAATCAAGGGATCACTCCCAACCTTCGATTGGGTTTTCTAGCTGACCCCCAAAAAAGAGGTTATTAGAGACTCCCATCCTATCTCTAGGTTGTCTTAAACATCTATATCATATAATCAAACTCATCGTGAAGGGTATGGACCTTTGGAAAAGGTTCACGGTCATGATTTAGCATACTTAAGATAATAAAGCCGATAAAGATGAAGTGATGCCATCTTTGGTGGATGTACATCTTGGGAGGCTATCATGATCATAAAATACCATCAAATTCACCTTTATGTCCGATTTCCTTTCGATCTTAAAACTGTCGATCAAGACATGCCGCGACGTTAGGATAGAGTCACAACACCTTTCGCTGTCACGCTGGATATGAGCTTGCGAGAGCTCATGATCGCGATTAAGTGAACTTATAAGAGGTTCGCTCGGAAGGCAAGGTGATGACGCCTTTGTGGATGAGAACCATATAGGACCTTTCGTGATCAAGTACCTCTAAATCGATCTCTTCCCCCCAGTTTTCTTTGCAGGCGGCGGCAAGGCCGGGTCACAACAAATGGCTTCAATAATCTTTGACTCTTTAGAGATTACAGCAAAAGTCAACAATAGTTTCGAGAGCAAGTCCCTCCACAGGGTGACGAACTTATCACTCAAGGAAGATGAAGTAGAGGAAAAGGATCGACTAGCCATAGATTTAGAGCGAGGGATAAAAATGGAAAGGGGAGAAGACTTGCGCGTATGTGTGAACGGTTTTGTCCTTTGTGTAGTCCTCTATCTATAAAGATGGTTAGTGAGGATTTGAAAGGACACGAATTTAAAATTTGTCATCATAACAGATTTCTTGGGAAGAAACGATGCTTATTGATAAATTGATAGGATTTAAACCGTTGCAGATAATGGGCATTGATATGGATTGATATTGTTGAAGTTATGCAAAAGGCGTGAACATTTGCGTTTGCCCTGTTTGAATGAGCTGTTTAGGCATAAAAGTTTATCTCTAAGCAGTCCAAAGTATGCAAAGACCAAATTGCTAATTCATTTTCCGTCATATTTACAAGAGAGTAGTACAGATAGAGGTCAATCCATCTAAGCCTAAATGGCACCTAAACCCTTAAACAAAATCCGCTACGTGTCATTCTATGTCCCTATTCTCCTCGATAGCTTCGTGATAGGTGAGGTGTTTCCCCTCCGGGATTGACTCTATCCTGACGTTGATTTCATCCAAGTCCATAAGGGCATCACGACATGCCTCGACCCTCTTTCCAAGCCTTGTCCTCACTTGTTGGCTAATGATGATCTCCTCTTTAGGAATGATCAGTAAACTGGGTACCACATGAGGAAAACCATGGTCAGGACTCCGCACTTGGATGCTTTTCCACTCCCTAACCACGTCGTCTCTATAAGCTATGATCCGCTTCATCATTTTCTAGGTGTCTTCCCTAATCTAGCGCCATCCATCGTGAAGATGTTGATTGTAGTTGACACCACTCATGAGCTCTTCTTCTACTTTATGGTAAGAAGAGGTGGTACCCTAGTTTTTGATGAATGAGTCCAACGCCTCATAGAAAAGAGGTAGAACTCATGGAAGTCCTCCCTAAAGCGATGTGTGGGAGGAAGGTGAGTAGGCTCGCCGTTATAGACAAGTGTGATGACCTCCCTCAAGTTTTCAGGATGGTCAATCAAAAACGTGAAGGTCAGAGTGAGCTTCTCGACCAATTTCCTCCATTATACATGAGTGTGATGGCCTTAATGGATCTCCGCATGGACACCGAAGTCTTAGGCCTCAATCTTGTTGGACCCAAAGCTCGAACATGGGGGATCTAGGCATGGGCACTAAGGTCTAAGTTCTAGGCTCAACCTTGATGGACTCGAGGCTAGCCACCAAGGTTGTAAGCATGGCCTTGATAGACTTGGGCACGGGTGCCAGGGTTTCGAGCACGAGCATCAAGTTTCTAGGGTTGGCCTTGATGGACTTGAGCTCCAACATGGGGGAGCTAAGCATGGGTACTAGGGGCCTGTGCTCGGCCTTTGTGGACCTAGCCCTGGTGCCAAATCCTGGGGGCTTAGCCTCGATCGACCGCTAGAGACCAAGGTATTAGCATTGGGAAGTCTGACCTTGATGGACCGCGTGGGTACCCGAGCATGGGCACTAGGGTCACGAACCTAGCCTTAATGGACCCAAGCCCTGGTACTCGATGTTGGATGCCAAGGCCCTAGGAATGAGCATTAGGGTTCCCATACCCAAGTGTAAAGTTTCCAATCTAAGAACCAATATCTAGTCATATTTTGAAAAATAGTTTCCAATTTTTTAAAGAGAAAATTATTTTACTAAATTAAGTATAGATTTTCCGTTGACCCAAAAATCATTTTCCTTTAACTCATTTTCCTAAGTATTCAAACGCCGAATAATGAGTAAAATGTTTTCTAAAAAAATATTTTTTGCGGAATAAACAGGGTCTAAATGAATGAATGTTATGTCATTGCATGTTAGAATGAGCTTTGGGGTGAAGGAATATTGAAAATTGACGTAGGAAAACTCTAAAAAGACCACCAGTGGGCTGAATGCCCGTTGTCCGGACCATGGAGCAGTTTGTACAGTGTGTATTTAGCCCACTTTTGGGCCCTAAATCGATGCTGAAATAGACTATGATACCAGGGTTTCAATGCGCAAAATGGAAATTGTTCAAGACAAAGGATATATAAGCAAAACAATTTCGAGTGTGAAATCCAAACAAGGGAAAAACCTATACTTTACCCAACTGCAAATCACATCATGCGTCCAAGGAATTCCATAAACGCTCTCAGAAACTAGATTCCAACAAAACAACAAGAGATTTAGTTCGTTCACACGAACAAATTCGAAATACAAAAGAACTAGAACAGAGAAATTTCTTGATTGTTGGACCGTCGGATAGGTCACGAACTAGCCATGAAAAGATAAGCTCTGAATATCAGATACATGACCCCTTTGATAGGGTTGAAGATTTAGGTGACTTGGAAAGCTCATCAAAATTCCAACTTGTTCTAGAATTATCATGCCCGTCTCCTTCGGTTAGATTGGATAGCAATGTGCTGTAGAGGCCTCCACGATATTCCTACATGTTCTGATATAGAACAAATGCGTTATCCCCCCACTGGACTACTAATTCTAACTGAGCAGTTCGACTTATTCGATTTTTGTCTTCGAAGACTTACTGATAGGCACCATCTCCTTTGGACAAACTAAGATTTTTATCATACTATCCTCCTAATTCCAGCATGATTCAATAGTGAACCATGCTCATATAGGTGAACGTGGTGGGTCCTAATGACCTAGGCTTTTGGTTCCTGAGCAACTTGCGATCAATTTCGGGACGATTCAATGTACACGAAAATGAGATAGTCCATAGAGGTTCCCTGACGACTAGACTTTAGACTAGGAAAAAAAGAGATAGTACACGGTTGTATAAAAGGAAAAAAGTCATAAAAAACTACAAATTATGAGTGATGCATTTATCCCGAAATTTTCTTACAATATCAAAAACCTTAAATTATATATATCATGACACATTTATCTTAAACTTTTTTTTTGTGACCAAAAAAAAATTCAAAACTTGGTACTTTTGTGACACGTTTACAATTCATCAAAGTTTCGTTAAACATTTATCAGCCAAAACGTTATTTTTATTTCACTTAAGCTATATGAGTGCCATGTCAACACCGTTTGCTTTCTGTCGTCCATATAGGTAGATTTTTAACGGTTCTTATTGACAAATTCAATGAATGGTAAATGTATAAAGAGCTATCCATAGTCCAGGGCACCGCTCATGTGTCAATTTCATAAATCATGTTTAAAAGGTTTAGCATTGGTCTAATACCAAAGTGAGTCACTACTTACGCACGGTGCTAAACGGAAGATGACTGCCAATTTTGAAAAGTATGACCGATTATTGGTTATTATTAGCAATATTATACGATGCAAAGGAAAACACGTGTGTGACATCTTGAAATTCGACCCCGCTTCGATAAAGTGAAATGGGCATTGTCGTCAACATGCCTATGGTCCTTTTTCTCTAAGCTGATCACTCAGCAGTTAACTAACCTATTGGGTGAAGCCGTTAAGGGATGTATCTGCAGTAAAATCCCTAAAAGCTACTCAATTGGTTGGATTGGACTAAAATAGCGGTTGATTGATTCTAACCATGAAATATAATTTTGTCTCGGAATCGAATATTCGAGCGTGTCATAATTCATTTTTAGGACCTCGTCTCATCGTCTGTCAATTTATTGACAAGTCCGAAATTTCAAGAAAGAAATTATGGAGGAAAAATCGAAGACTAGAAGAAAATAGAAAGGAAAGAGAAAAGAAAAAAATAAGAAAAGTATTATTATTTTATTTTTCTTTTCTCTCTCTCTCCTCTCTCTTCCCTCTTCCCTTTGTGCGAATTGTCCCCCTTTCCACCGAATTGTGGGCTGTCACCCACTTGTTTTTCCCTTCTCCCTTTGACCATTCAAACCTATCTCTTCTTCTCTCTCTCTCTCTTCTCCCCACTCCCCCACGTGACCGAACCCCTCCTTTCTTTCTTCTTCGTGCAACCAGCGAACCAGAAGCTGAAGAAGAGGAAGATCGGAGCAACTCGCCTGAAGCCGGAGCAGCAGCCGCCTGCTGTTTCGCCGTTCATGCGTGCGCCGCCCCATCGAGCTGCCATCCGTCCCTTCCCTCACGCCCCTTAGCCGTCGCTGCCCTCCTTCTCTTCCTCTCTATTCGTGCGAAGCCGGCGGACGAAGCGAGAGCTCGCCGAAGACCGGACCAGCCGCCTGTCGCGCCACACCGGAGCCAGACCTCCATCCGCGCGACGCCCACCCGCGCACGCCGCGCACTCCGCTGCCTCACGCCCGCGCCTACTGTCCTCACCGTGCGTCGTCCAGCCCCGTTCGGCCTCTTCTCAGCCCCTGTTCCGCCAAGCTTCGTCTGGCCACCGCCCGGCCTCCCCGGCGTCCCCCTCACCCTCCGCCGGCCTCGCCTCGCCTCGCTGTTTTGGCCACCGGACTAGCTCCGGCCAGCCAAGAATAGCAACCCACCAAGTGGGTTTCCAGCACACTTGTGGGCCGTTTTGGGCCGTTTTCGGGCCCCGGACCCGAGTCGTGCTTTGGGGTTTATCGTTCCTCGCGTCGTCCCCGTCGGATTGATCCGATTTGCCCGCGATTCTGGTGAGTAATCTCACTAATCCTTGCTTAGTTTACTAATTATACATAGGGGTTGGTTAGGTTTAATTAAATGCAATTAGGTGTTAGATTAGAGTAGATTAGTGATTATTAGATAATTGTGATGTAAATTAGACAAATTGAATGTGTATTTAGCAAGTAGACATGGTCTACTATTTATTGAGGGTAGCTCGAGATTTTTCCAACCCTTTATCGGGCTTCAATTTGACAATTCGGGCCTAAGTGGAATTTTTGGTATTTAAATATTATTTTACTGAATTAAATTAATTAATTAATTATTTTTCGAAAATTCAACTGGGATGGCCAGTGACCGGAATATTATGCTGAAGACCGTGGTGAAGTCCGTTTATTTAATTGGGAACTTTATTTGAGCTAAATTGAATTTTTAATATTAATTATTTAATTTTCGAAATTAATTAATTATTTATTTAATTTTCAGAAATTAAGGTTGAGATGACCAATGACCGAAATCTCGTGCTGATTGTTGTGGCATAGTCCGTTTATTTATTTGAGCTTTAATTTGTGCTGAATTGATTTAATTGTGGATTTTTAGGATATGTTCCTAAATTGATTATTTGGGTAAATTGAGTACGAATTAAGGTTGTGGATAATTACTTTAGAAATGGGATGAATCATCGTGAAAGGCACTTGGCTCAGTGAATAGTACATCATCTCGGAGAATGCACGTGGCTTAGTGATTTAGTATATCGTTTTGGAGAATGCACGTGGCTCGATGATTAGTACGTCGCCTTGGAGAATGCACGGGGCTTGATGATTATATATGTCACCTCAGAGAATGTACATGGCTCGGTGACGAAGTATGTCGCCTTAAAGAATGCATATGGCTCGGTGACTAGATGTATATATCACCTCGGAGAATGCACGTGGCTCGGTGACAAAGTATGTCTCCTTGGAGAATGCACGTGGCTCGGTGATTGGTTCTATCAGTTAGGACTGATTAGTAATAGCTTGAATGGCCGGGAAATGGTCAGGCTGACATGTAATCGACTGGTTCAATTTGTTTTGAGTAATGGGTGCCTATTATGAATTGTACTAACTTGTAGGTGGGATCTGAGGCTAAGGTAAGTCCTTTGACCTGTGCGTGTTTAGGCAGCCTATAGTATAATGATTTACTAATCGGGCCTTAGTGGGGTAGAACTCGCTGAGACGTAGTCTCATCTCGGTTTGGGGATAACATTTCAGGATCCCGATGAGGACTTGAGGAGGAGGATTTTTGGAAGAAGAAGATAATACTGAGAGGGATCTTGAGTACGACCTGGATGGACTGAGATTCCATCTTCTTTTGTGAACTCCATTTTGATGTGAATAGTTATGAAGTTATCTAGTTTGTGTTTTGTATAAAATTTTGGTTATAAATTTCAATATGAAAATATGGCCTTGCTTTTCTATCCCATTGATTTACTGTCTGGGGATTTATAACTGCTTTCGCATGTGCTTAATAAATGAAAGGGTCGGTGATACAAAGTCCTGGGATATCGCATTATAAAATCGACCGATAGGGAAGGATGTGTGCGTGCCCAAGGATCAGGGCGTGACATCCCCTTTTTGTGGTATCAGAGCGAAGTTCAAGATTGGAGTGATAAGCAGCATTGACCATGGCATAGTTGGTAGCAAAATGCCTTTAAATTCACAATTGGTGCATGTTTGTGTTAGTTGGATGCTAGGATTATTTGTCGTGTGTGAATCGCTCACCTTCTAATCCAGTGTGGATTTGGAAGACAGGTTTCAGTGTAAAGGCTGAACCATGAGTGATGAGGAGCAAAGGACTCCTAGGAGGCATACCATCAGACCTATTGCTTGGGGGTGGAACACCGACATGGGTCATTGCTCGAGGAGGTCGTAGTGGTGGTGGAACGTCGGCTCAGGCCAGCGCAAGGGAAGGAGTACCGCCGCAGATTGGTACTAGTGTAGCAGCACCGAGCGATCCTAGGCTTGATGGGATCGTTCAGGCGCTATGGAACCTTGGAAAATTGTTGGATCAACAAGCTTAAGATTGAGCCGCCTCTGTTGCCGCTGTTCATGCCGCCGGTGTAAGTAACCGCCGATGCCGCACTCCGCCGATGTCCAACCTGGAATTGTGATCAAGGAGCAAGCCACCACATTCGGGTCAGGATTCAATTCTAATAGAGATGACAATCGACTGGGGAAGAGGCCGATGTCGGAAGAAGGGCATTCCATTTCACCCAACCAGAAAAGCAGGTTCGGAAAGTCAAGTCACTTATGTGGAAGGCAACACGGAGTAGCCCCATGCCATTCTAGGTCAAGTACTTGTTTTGGGTGTGGTCAGCCAGGTCACATGGCTAGGAACTGCCCCAGAAGACAAGGGAAACCACAGCAGTTGCCGCTGCCGCCGATAGAACAGAACAAAGGGAACATGCTGCAAGACGTGCAGTGGGATACTTGGATTGAGCCTTTAGTGCAAGGAAGGGTGCAAGCTATCACTCAGCAGGAGTTAGAGTACTCATTGAAGGTGTGTCAAATTTGTGGGAAAAAGCATGAGTTAGCCCAGTGTCTGAGTATAACGAGAGTGTGCCACGAATGTGACCAATACAGCCATCGAGCGAGGGATTGTCCGCGTAAATCCAGGAGAACATGAGTGCAACTGTTGTTGGGAGAATGCCACTACGATGGCTAAAGGAACATGAACGGACCGACCTTGCATCGATCAGAGGAAGAGTGTTTTTGAGGTGTTTTTATTAGAGTAACGTAACAAGTTGGTGAGTAAAGGTTGTAGAATTCCAGTCGTTGTATTAAAGCTGTAAAAAGAAGAAACTCCTACTATAGTCGTACTTGACTAGTTGCCTATGTATAACTTTGATATCATATATAAAAAGGTTTGGCTCGAGGAGCTTTTGTTGTAAGGAAGCATTGTTGTAATGAGATACAGTTTAATCCGTCAACGGAGAAAAAAAATTCGAATTTATCAGAAGTCGATGAAGGCCCTTGATTTCCCTAATCTCGTCACAATAGGCAAACTATTGGGTAGACAAAGGTTGCTCAGGATTACTTGACGGTTGTCTGGGGTAGGACAAATTGGAGAATTGAAGATGGAGGACATCTCAGTAGTCCAAGAATTTATAGAGGTGTTGTCACAGGAATTGTCAAACCTGTCATTAGAAAAAGAGATAGAACTTGTGATGGAATTAACACCCGGGGCGGAGCCACTCTCTAAGACTTATTATCAGAGGTCGTTGTCTAAATTGTTAGAATTGAGGGTTCAAAGGTGAGGATTGTTGAATAAAGAATTCATGCATATCAGTGCATTACCTTTGGGAAACATTAGTTTGTTTGTGAGGAGAAAGAAGATGGTTTGTTGCAATCATGCATCAATTATTGGCAACTCAACCAAGTAACGATCAAGAATAAGTACCCTCTACCAAGGATTGATGACTTGTTTGATCAACTACAAGGAGCGTCAATATTCTCGAAGATCAACTTGAGGGCTGGATACCATCGGTTGAGGATTAAGAAGGAGGATAGTCCTAAGTCGGCATTTCATACTCGGTATGGTCATTACGAGTTCACAATGATGCCATTCCGGTTGATGAATGCTCCAGCTGCATTTATGGATATGATGAACAAAGTGTTCAAGAAATATCTGGATCAGTTTATGATCGTGCTCATCGATGATATCTTGGTCTACTCGAAATGTGATGAAGAGCACGAGAATCATCTGAGATTAGTGCTCCAGACCTTAAGAACTCATCAGCTGTATGCTAAGTTTAGCAAATGCGAGTTTTGGTTGACTCGTTTTGCGTTCTTAGGTCATGTGATTTCTGAAGAAGGAATCTTCGTCAACCCAAGCAAGATAGAAGCCATGATCAAGTGGCCGAGACCATCGACAGTGACAAAGATTAGAAGTTTTCTGGGATTAGCAGGTTATTATAGATGGTTTGTGAAAGGGTTCTCATCGATAGCGTTGCCTTTGACAAAGCTCCTGAAGAAAGAAGAGAAATTTATATAGTTAGATAAGTGCGAGCGCAGTTTCCAAGAGCTGAAGGAAAAGTTGACTACCGCACCTATGCCGACGATTTCATCTGGTCCTAGAGGATTCGAGATCTATAGTGATGCGTCATTCAGGGGATTGGGTTGCGTGCTGATGCAACATGGCAGAGTTGTTGCATATGCTTCCCGGCAGTTGAGACCTATGAATTGAATTATCCGACGCATGACTTAGAACTTGTAGCCATCATATTTGCGTTGAAGATTTGGAGGCATTATTTGTGTGGGGAAAAGTTTCAGATTTTCACAGACCATCAGAGTCTCAAGTATTTGTTCTCTCAAAAGGGGTTGAACATGAGACAACGTCGATGGATAGAATTGCTGAAGGATTACGACTGTGATATTCTATATCACCCGGGAAAGACGAACAAGGTCGCCGATGCATTGAGTCGAAAGTCTTCAGTGGCGCGGATCTTATTTAAGAAGTGGAACCTAATCAAGAGAGCTCGGGATTTGGAATTCAAATTTGAGGTAGGTCACCTTTCAAGTTTTATGGCCGCCCTCAGAATTGAACCGGATGTCTAGGTCAGAATTAAGCAACTCCAACCGATAAATCCAAACGTACAGAAAATTCTTCAAGAGGATACCGATAAAAGAAAGGCTGATTTTCAGGTTTCTGATGATAAGGTACTGAGGCTCCGTGGACGTTTGGTTGTACCTGACGATGTAGAGCTTAGAGAAGAAATTTTATCTTAAGCACATCGTAGCAGTTATAGCATTCATCCTGGAAGCACTAAGATGTATCAGAATCTGCATCAACACTATTGGTGGTTAGGTATGAAGGCGGACATTGCCAAGCATGTCGCCAAGTGTTTGACTTGTCAGCAAGTAAAAGCCCAGCATTGCAAGCCGGGAGGACTTCTGCAACCTCCTGCGATCCCAGAATGGAAATGGGAGCATATCACGATGGACTTCGTGACTAGACGACCAAGGAGTCAGAGAGGGAATGATTCGATTTGGGTAGTAGTCGACAGGCTGACAAAGTCGGCTCACTTCGTCGCAGTTCGAAAGGATCTCAGTCTTGATAGGAACGCAGACTTATACGTGCATCAGGTGGTTCGACTGCATGAAGTGCCGGTTACGATAACTTCAGATAGAGACTCGAGGTTTACGGTTGCTTTTTGGAAGAGCTTGCAAAATGCTTTAGGTACAAAGCAAAGTATAGTACGGCATATCATCCTCGACGACGGATGGCGATCCGAAAGGACAATTCAGACTCTTGAAGACATGCGAGAGCGTGTGTAATAGACTTCAAAGGAAGTTAGGAAGATCAGCTTCACCTGGTAAAATTTGCCTACAACAACAATTATCAGCAGAGTATTCATATGGCTCCATTTGAAGCGTTGTATGGCAGAGCATGCAGAACTCCAGTATGTTGGGATGAAGTCGGAGAAAGGAAGATAACAGGCCCAGAGTTGGTTCAGCAATCAGTAGATGCTGTGGAAATAATCAGAGACAGATTAAAGACAGCGCAGAGCAGGCAGAAAAGTTACGCAGATAAGCGTCGAAGGTATTTGGAATTCCAAGTTGGTGATCACGTTTTTCTGAAAGTGTCACCGATGAGGGGAACTTCGCGCTTTGGTAAGAAAGGCAAGCTAAGTCCAAGGTACGTAGGTCCGTTTGAGATTCTTGAAAGAATCGGAAACCTAGCGTATCGTCTTGCCTTGCCGCCAAGATTGGCACAAGTACATGATATCTTTCACGTGTCGATGTTAAGGAAGTACGAGCCTGACCCGACCCACGTACTCAATTTCGAGGAATTGGACGTGGATGACCGTGTGTCATATGCTGAAAGCCCGGTTCAGATTGTCGATCGCAAAGAGCAAGTTCTGCGTACAAAGACCATTTCGTTGGTCAAAGTGGTCTGGCAACACCACGGCACTGACGGAGCGACTTGGGAGACTGAAGAGTCAATGAGACAGTTGTACCCCCGCCTTTTTGAACAAAGTGTGTAATGGTTTAAATTTTGAGGATGAAATTTTTATAAGAGGGGAAGAGTTGTGACATCCTGAAATTCGACCCCGCTTCGATAAAGTGAAATGGGCATGTCGTCGACGTGCTTATGGTCCTTTTTCTCTGAGTTGATGTGACATCCCGATTTTCTAATTCTATTTTCAATAAATTGAGATGGGCATTTCATTGGCATGCATATAGTTCTTTTCCTCGAGTCAACCACTCATGTGAAAACTAGTCTAACAAGTGAAGCCGTTAAGAGATTCTAATGCATCAGACTCGAGAATTTGACCAGGAAGCGACTTTTCGACCGAGCTAATCTGCAAGGGTCACTATGACACAATTAAAAATCAATTGGAGATCGGAGATAGATCGACTCGATAGAGACATGTGATTAAGTGTGGGTGATTCCACCAAGTTGCACAATACTTGTCGATCGGCACTAGACCGACTTTTCTATCGATTGGGTACCCTGTGTCTGTATTTGAAACCTTGAGATTACCCTGACAACTGAGAGTCGCCAATGTGTCAAAGATGTACATTGTGGCTTGATCGACCACAGGTCAAATGCATGAAAATTTCTAAAAGCTATCCGGTAGATTAGGACGCGCTAATATTGTGCCAGAGTGAAATTAACTGTGAATTAAGATCGAATTCAGAAATTGGAAGTCCGGGTGTGTCACAAATCATTTTAGGATCATTGACTCATCTTTGGAAGATTTTTCATGCAAGCCGAGTTTTTCAGCAAAATAATCAAAGTATGGTTAATTTGATTTGGAAAATTGGTAGGCCCACTTTTGGTTGTGCTTTTGAGATCTAAGATGGTTCTATGGTCAAGTGATTGTGTGAATTAAAGTATGGTAACATTGGATTAATTTTATGGATTTTAATTTGGTTCAATTGGAAGAGAGTTGAAGAATGGGATGTACAAAGTTTAAAAATTCATGTGCCACGGCGGACGATGGAATTGGACCCATTGAAGATTGTTGTGGGAGGTTTGGAGATAGTGGAGTATGACATCATCAAGTGATGTCATGGTGGGCCATTTTGTTGGATTAAAGAAAGAGAAAAAGAGAAAAAATGGTCCCCTCATTCTCTCTCCTTCCTCTCTCCCGTCGACCCTCTCTCCTCCATCTTCTTCATCTTCTTCTTTGGACGCCAGCCACAGTGAAGATCGACCAGCAAGCCGCCGAGCCTCACACCGTAGCACACCTTCGCTGGACCGCCGTTAGTCGGCCCCCTCCTTTCTCCTTCTTCTCTGTCCGTTGAGCAGCTTCTCTCCCCCATCCGCTTGCTGTGCGACGCCCCTACAAGCCGAAGACAGTGAGGCCAGCAGCACCGTTGGAGTAGTCGCACGCCGCCACCGTCGCCGTTCGTCCCCGCTCAAGGCCATCCCTGCTCACCGTAGCTCCGCCCATCTCCGCATCCATCCCGGCGGCCCTCTATTCTAGCAACCATTCCAGATCTGGGGAAGCTTAGTTGAAGCCGTCCAGCCCACCTCCGGCCGCTGTGAGACCCCGCCGTTGGCTGCACGGCACCGCTGCAGCTCCTTCGCCCGTTTCCAACCCAAGCCGGCACCAGATTCGCCCCTTCTCGGCCTCAACTAGCAGCTGGAAAAATGGGTATGTCAGTTGACGTTTGGCCCATATTGGCCGGCTTCCCGACCCCAAAAGCTTGGCCCGCTTTGAGGAAAGTCGGTCCTCACGTCGATCCCGTTGTTTTGGTCCGCTCGGCTCGCTAATCCGGTAAGTTTAGCTCACTAAACCTTGATTAGAGGGTTAATGATGCTTTAGGTGTGCTTAGTTTATGTTAAGTGTTATTAGGTGGTTAGTTTAATTTATTTAAGTGTAGATTATATTAAGGTGCTTAATTAACTTAAAGTGTATTTAATTTAAAGTTAAGTGAATCTTTATATTAATATAAACCTTGATGTGACTTAAAGGAATTTATTTTTGATTTACTTAAGTATTCCAAAATTATTAAATAATTTAATAATATATATTTATTCGAAATTATTAAAATATTATTATTTAATTAATTTCGGAATAAATTTAATTATTTATTAAATTTCGAAAATTTCGTCGGGATCTTATTTTCTCAGAATTTCGTGTTGATCGCTACGGTGTAGTCAGATTTTGAAATTGATGATTGGATATTATAAATTATGTGTGGATCGTGAAAAATATGGATATTATTATTTAATTAATTTTCGGAATAAATTTAATTATTTAATAAATTCCGAAAATTATTTTGGGACTTTATTTTCTTAGAATTTTGTGCTGATTGCTGCTGTGCATTTAGAATTTGAATTTGATAAATAGATGTGGCAAATTAAGTGTTGATTGTGATAAATAGAGATTTTATTCATAAAAACCCAAGTGTCGGCTTTTAATGCAAAAATTGGAGTTTCAATATTATATTAAATAGTGGGGTTTGAAAAAGTGAGATATTGGCTTTCTGGTTCGAAATTAGCGTGCCCGCACACACATGAGTAATTTCTGGAATATTTGTTAATATGAAGAAAAAAGGCCGGGATCACTATTTTAAGTGGAAACATTGAGTGAAATGCAAAGTGTCCTGGAGCCGAGTATGATTTGGCTGTGTGATAATTAAGAGAAATCATCCTGGGCTGTTGAGCCGAACTTGCCCCTATATGGGATGCCCCTTACAACGGATGCGGGTCGTAGTAGAGGCTAGGCCAACTGGACCCATGCTCCTTCGGAAATGCCGTCGACGTAGTGACGAAGCCGTGCTCCAAGGGGGAAGGCGATGCCTGGCTATGTGCCAGTATATAGTCGAACTGCGAGTAGGCTATGCCCTTGTATGGCAGTGAATATCAATTGGATCGAATGCTGAGTATTATTGACGGGTCGGATTATGGGACGGAATCATGTGGCATGGTATGGGACGTGTCATAACGGTTTGGTATTATAATCTGGACTCTTGTGGTCGTTCGAAATGATATTGTTGACATTCCAGTGGTTTAAGTTCTTATTACTATCTGTGATTGAGTGATTTGAATTGTGCTAACCTGCAGGAAGGAACTGAGGCAAGGTAAGTTTTCTGTGTGATGTAGCTAGGCCACCCTTGGGCGTATTTTCTTTCTAATAGGGGTTTATGGGGTTGAACTTGCTGAGACAATGTCTCATTCCAGTTGTGGGATTAAAATTTCAAGTCCCTTGTGGACGGAGCGGCCAGATAACTTTGGTTGGCCTCGAGGAGTTGCAGAGGTGAAGTCATAAGGATTGGAGAACGTGTCCTGCTAGTTAGTTTTAGGATAGTTCCCCTTTTATCGAGCTGGTCTATTTTGTAGACAATCCGGTGTTGTATTTAAACCTATGTGTTTGTAAATGAGTGTTTGGTATTGTGGTTGATTGCCTGCTTTTCTATCCCAAGTTAATTGTTGTCAGGGGATTTGTTTCGCTTCTGCATGCAAAATAAAATGAATGGGTTGGCGAAGTATCCTGGGATATTGCATATTTGATCAACCGTAGTGGGATGTGCGCACGCTCGGAGTTCAGGGCGTGACAGCTAATCACTCACGAGTTAACTAACCTATTAGGTGAAGCCGTTAAGGGATGTATCTGCAGTAAAATCCCTAAAAGCTACTCAATTGGTTGGATTGGACTAAAATCGCGTTTGATTGATTCTAACCATTAAATTTAATTTTGTCTCGGGAATCGAATATTCGAACGTGTCACGATTCATTTTTAGAACCTCCTCTCATCGTCTGTTAATTTATTGACAAGTCCGAAATTTCAAGAAAGAAATTATCGGAGGAAAAATCGAAGACCAGAAGAAAATAGAAAGGGAAAGAGAAAAGGAAAAAAATAAGAAAAGTATTATTATTTAATTTTTCTTTTTTCTCTCTCTCTCCTCTCTTCCCTCTTCCCTTTGTGCGAATTGCCCCACTTTCCACCGAATTGTGGGCTGTCACCCACTTGTTTTTCCCCTCTCCCTTTGAGTATTCAAACCTATCTCTTCTTCTCTCTCCTCTCCCTTCTCCCCCACTCCCCCACATGACCGAACCCCTCCTTTCTTTCTTCTTCGTGCAACTAGTGAACTAGAAGCTGAAGAAGAGGAAGACAGAGCAGCTCGCCGAAGCCGGGAGCAAGCGAGCCGCCTGCCGTTCCGCCGTTCACGTGTGCGCCGCCCCATCGAGCTGCCGTCCGTCCCTTCCCTCACGCCCCTCAGCCGTCGCCACCCTCCTTCTCTTCTTCTCTATTCGTGCGAAGCCGGCGGACGGAAGCAGTAGCTCACCGAAGATCGGACCAACCGCCCGTTGCGCCGCACCGGAGCCGGACCTCCATTCGCGTGATGCCCGCTCGCACATGCCGCACACTTCGCCGCCTAATGCTCGCGCCTGCCATCCTCGCCGTGCGCAGTCCAGCCCCGTTCGGCCTCTCCTCAGCCCCTGTCTACCTAGCTCCATCCGGCCACTGCCCGGCCTCCCTCGCGTCCCCCTCACCCTCCGCTGGCCTCGCCCGGCGTCCCCCTCACCCTCCTCCGGCCTCGCCTCATTGTTTTGGCCACCGGACTAGCTCTGGCCAGCCAAGAATAGCAACCCACTGAGTGGGTTTCCAGCACACTCGTGGGCCGTTTGGGCTGTTTCCGGGCCCCGGACCCGAGCCATGCTTTGGGGTTTATCGTTCCTCACGTCGTCCCCGTCGGATTGATCCGATTTGCGTGCGATTCCGGTGAGTAATCTCACTAATCCCTGCCTAGTTTACTAATTATGCTTAGGGGTTGGTTAGGTTTAATTAAATGCAATTAGGTGGTTAGATTAGTGATTATTAGATAATTGTGATGTAAATTAGACAAATTGAATGTGTATTTAGCAAGTAGACATGATCTACTATTTATTGAGGGTAGCTCGGGATTTTTCCGACCCTTTATCGGGCTTCAATTTGATAATTCAGGCCTAAGTGGAATTTTTGGTATTTAAATATTATTTTTCGGAATTAAATTAATTAATTAGTTATTTTCCGAAAATTCAACCAGGATGGCCAAAGTGACCGGAATATTATACTGATGACCGTGGTGAAGTCCGTTTATTTAATCGGGCTTTATTTTGAGCTAAATTGAATTTTTAATATTAATTATTTAGTTTTCGAAATTAATTAATTAATTAATTAATTTTCAAAAATTAAGGTTGAGATGGCCGACGACCGAAATCTCGTGCTGATCATCGTGGCATAGTCCGTTTATTTATTTGAGCTTTAATTTGTGTTGAATTGATTTAATTGTGGATTTTTAGGATATGTTCCTAAATTGATTATTTGGGTAAATTGAGTATGAATTAAGGTTGTGGATAATTACTTTAGAAATGGGATGAATCATCATGAAAGGCACGTGGCTCGGTGAATAGTACATCATCTCGGAGAATGCACGTGACTTGGTGATTTGGTATATCGCTTCGGAGAATGCACGTGGCTCGATGATTAGTACGTCGCCTTGGAGAATGCACAGGGCTTGATGAATAGATATGTCACCTCGGAGAATGCACATGGCTCGGTGACGAAGTATGTCGCCTTGGAGAATGCATGTGGCTTGGTGACTAGATGTATATATCACATCGGAGAATGCACGTGGCTCGGTGATTGGTTCTATCAGTTAGGAGTGATTAGTAATAGCTTGAATGACCGGGAAATGGTCAGGCTGACATGCAATTGACTGGTTTGATTTGTTTTGAGTAATGGGTGCCTATTATGAATTGTACTGACTTGTAGGTGGGATCTGAGGCCAAGGTAAGTCCTCTGACCTGTGCGTGTTTAGGCAGCCTATAGTATAACGATTTACTAATCGGGCCTTAGTGGGGTAGAACTCGCTGAGACGTAGTCTCATCCCGGTTTGGGGACAACATTTCAGGATCTCGATGAGGACCTGAGGAGGAGGATTTTTGGAAGAAGAAGATAATACCGAGAGGGATCTTGAGTACGACCTGGATGGACTGAGATTCCATCTTCTTTTGTGAACTCCATTTTGATGTGAATAGTTATGAAGTTCTCTGGTTTGTGTTTTGTATAAAAGTTTGGTTATAAGTTTCAATATGAAAAATATGGCCTTGCTTTTCTATCACATTGATTTACTGTCTGGGGATTTATAACTGCTTCCGCATGTGCTTAATAAATGAAAGGGTCGACGATACAAAGTCCTGTGTGCATGCCCGAGGATCGGGGCGTGACAACGTGTTCCCAAAAGGTTGGGTTTATCGAACCCCCTTCTTTCTATATATTAGGTTTTTCTTGTTTGGTCAAAAACAAGGGCCAATTTCCAGAGTACACAGTGGGCTGCCAGTTTAGTCTCTTATTACAATCGCGACGCGCAAAGGATCCTGACCCTCGCAACCATCTGGAAGCCATCTTTACACCCGTTGTTCTCAGCCGCCCAAAGACGGACCCACCGGGAGGCTGGCAGAAGCCGCCGTGAATCTAACCGCTGGTCATCAATGCGCATCTCTTTGCATGCGCAGAATATGGTTTATGATAGTTTATGTTAAGTTTTAGTATCCTGAACCTCAAGTCTAGAGTAATGTAATTCCTTTATCTCACTCCCTAAGCTAAGTTTCCACGTCTGCAATTACCGCCATCGGTTGACGGGCTATTTGTCATTGAGCATCTAAACATGACCTATGTTCAACCTTCAATAAATTTTTATTGCCCTAATCACTACTTAAAGGATGTTTATCTCGAGCTAAGCCATATAATTAGATGTTTCTCTGATAATTAATGGTGGAAAAAAAAAATCACTAGTCACCAGTTTTTCCAACAACTCTTTGATAACTTACCAATAATTATATTGATAATAGATAATAAAACCATCAAAGAAGGTACATACTACCTTACTTAATAAGATACAGAAGAGGTAGTAAATGTGGAGCAAATAATATCCAAAATAAAATTTCGAGGAAAACATATACCGAAAGTAGGAACTCATACTATATTTTGGAGCAATGCAGGGGAAGCTGAATAAGATACAGAAGAGGTACTAAATGTGGAGCATTCAATGCCGCTAGTCGAGGCGGCATGAGACAAAGGAATCGATACTGTAGTGAATGTGGATAGAGGCCCCGGGTATGTAGGGACTGGCAATTTTGATGGGAGAATAGGTGCTGAAGTATTAAAGTTGAGAACGTTTGATGCTTCTCTTATGGAAGGACGGGCAGTGTAGTTCGGATGAGCACACCACAGCCCTACAACCATCAAGCACTACAGTTGCCTCCCATCGAAATCGATACCAAGTTTTGGATCTGCCGCATCAAGTAGCCTCTCGGTTCCATATAGCTCCCAAACCCAGTCCACAAGCTTGACTTGGCCTTCCTCGGCCGTTGGCTTGATGACTTCTCTTCCACAAGTTATTTCTAATAGAACAAATCCAAAGCTATAGACATCTGATTCCTTGCTAGCCTTACCCGTGTAAACACATTCGGAGAGCCATATAACCCATGGTTCCAGCCAAAACTGTTGTTTGTAACCCTTTGGTATGGTCAACCAGCCTAGCCAAACCGAAGTCTCCTATTTTGGCATTAAAATCAGAATCGAGCATGATATTGCTGGACTTTATATCCCGATGTATAACGCATTGTTCCCATTCTTCATGGAGGTAGAGTAATGCCGAGGCTATGCCTTGCACGATTTTGTATCGGTTCTCCCATGGCAAGAAAGATCGTTCTTTGAATAGATGAGAATCAAGGCTACCATTAGACATGAACTCATAGATAAGAAGGAGTTCCTTTTCTCATGACACCATCCAATGAGTTGGACTAAGTTTCTGTGTCGTAGCCGGCTTATGGTCATCACTTCGGTAGCAAACTCCTTTATCCCTTGTCTTGACCCTTGGTTAATCTTCTTGATTGCAACATTAGCATTCACGCTGGTCAAGTAACCCTCGTATACTCTACCAAAGCCCCCTTCTCCAAGCAACCGTTCAACTGCAAAATTACCAGTCGACGCGACCAATTCCTTGAAAGTGAATTTCTTGGGGCCTGACACTTGGTTGAATTCTTCGTCAATCGCTAGATGATCTTCTTCTCCACTCATGTCTGTTCTCGTTCTCTTCGAACGGTGACGAAACCAAATAAAGGCTCCAACAAGAATGAACAATAGGAAAGAACCTGAGCCTAAGATAGACCACAGCCATGACTTGCTCTTTTTTTCAGCCACGTGCACGTTAGAGCTGAATTCCCATGCCTCAATAGTGTGCAACTCGAAAGATGAACCTGTGCTAGCCGAGAAACCGAAATTTACCCACTCCTCCGGCAAATACTCTGTCATGTTGACTATATCATAGATGGCGGAGGAATTTATGTTGGTACTCGTGGCATCAGCGTCTATCACGAGAACGGTCAAGTTCTGCGTGCTAGAATTGTATGCTATCGTAGCATTAATCCGTCCACCATTCATGATTTTATCCTCCGACCAATCGACGCAGCTTGACTTCGTGGAATAGATACTATTCAAGTCTATACCAATATGTGAACAATTCGGGCCGATACCGCCATTGTATTTAGTGTCGAACTCAATGGCTACATATGGAACATAGGAGCTGGGCGGACCGCGTTGCAGACCTTCAAGACCAAGGAGTAGTCCCTCCGAGTTGGCTGGAATTCGAGACCCTTCGGGCACAAGAAAGAAGGTCAATCCTTCAGCAAAATCCGTGCTGTGGCTCGAATTGATGACAAAGGTGAAATGGGTGGTGAAATCCGCCACGTTCCCAGTCCCCTTATCCCAAAGGTGCATAGGCTGGTGGTACGTGGCCCACCCCACGCGTTCAGTGCTGGACTTCGTAAGTTGGATGAAGCTCCCCTCATAACTTGAATCGCCTTGGAGTTTTATGATACTATCGTTGAAAGTCTGGAAGCTGAAATTGATGCCCTGTGACGATGCCGAAGCAGTGAAGGCAAAGGCTAGAGAGAGAACCAAGACTAAGAGTGATTGAAGCTCTCTGGTCTAGAAATTAATGATATCTGAGCTGTGAAGTTCCATTCTCGTTGAGGAAAGACTGAGGAGTTAACACAGCTTTTGGGGCCTTGATGTCGTTACCTGCACATATAGGCGTCCATGGCATGTTCCAAGCACTTTTCTTTGTTGAAGAACTTGCTACCGACCGTGGAATGGTTCTATGCAGGCAAAATTGACAAAGTCCACACGTGCTTCCACGACAACTAACCTCTTGATTTGAAAATATGACTAGTCTCTTGATTTGAAAAAAAGGAAAAAAAAAAAAGGAACACGATTGGAATTAATTCCTCCAGCTTGGCATTGCCGACAACTGACGTAGAAGAAATGAACTGAAATGGCCAGGTTTAGCATTTTTTTTTTCTTTTTAAATTTTCTGAACTTGTTCTTTTATTTCTCCTTATCTTTTCCACACCACTTCATTGCCAAGAAGACATCACTGTTCATCTTCTTTTTATGTGGCCCGCACCATCATCGGAAATGGCGGGTCGCGGCCCTCGGCCATATCTGCAATTTTAATCTCTCCTCTCTAATTGGTTCCATTTTTCCGCAAGCGAAGTAATGAAATCCCACTCGCCTCACACCATCAAATCGCCTCCTGTCACCATCATCATCACCATCTCTCCCTCTCCATTTAGACTCGTCTTCTTCTGCGTTTCAGCGTTCAGTACCATTGCCGCAACAATCTGCAAAACAATCCGATTCTTCTTCCATCCCACGACTCGTGCAGCTTCACTAATACTCCTTCAATTCCAGTCATCATGATGAATGTATACGTTAGTGAAGCTGAAAGAGAGATGACCCCTTCCTACTTCCTCACTCCTCGGTGACAAGAAACCGTCTCCAAAATGGATTTCGAAGAAGCCATAACGAAGCTGACCACCCAGAGGCGCAACGAAAGAAAAGGTGGCCCTTAGCTCAACAGGTGGGACCATCATCTTCTTTCGCAGGGTCGCCCGAACCCAACTACCCAATGAATAAAACCGACCATCATAGTTGAGAAGCCATGCCCGATGAGTTCCTATGCCCTGTTTCAGGGTTTTTCATGGCCAGCCCAGATCTACGCAAGGGTCGCCAGCCATCACCGAGGTCCCGGTGAAGCCTTGCCAATAGTGTGCGGTGATGGTGGGGCAGAATAAGAAGAAGATGAACAGTAAGGAAAAGAATAAAAGAAAAAAATCAAAACAGTAAAACGCTTTAAAAAAAAAAAACAAAACAAAACAAAACCGAAGATTGAGACCATTGACGGTAAAAAGAAAAAAGAAAAAAAAAGCTTATAAAATTTCTTAAAATAACTTTGTTTGGAGTCATAGACATCGACTTGCTAGTCTTATAATGCAGAATGGTTGGTACTAATTAGATTGCGAATTAAGGATTGTTGATTTAAATTAGCCTAATGAAACATATTGAAAAATTATCAAAAGATTTAGAATTACATTGTGACCTCCTTATATTAAATTTAAGACATTTTGAACAAATTTTCCAGACAAAACCAATCCCATTAGACTTCCTCCATTTGTCATTAAACATGTGCTCTAAAGGATAATCTCTAATTATATAAAAATGCTGGAATTTTATAAAATCCGATTTAGAAAACAGTTTACAAGAGCAACGTGTGAAGCTATTATTGATGATTGAATATAACTTGTGTAAAGAGCCAACCAAAGTTTAAAACATAATGTAATAAACTAATTAGGAGAATCTTGTCCAAAAAAAAAAAAAAAAAACTAATTAGGAGAATAGATTGAACGAATTAAGTATCAATCGATCATTTTCCCTTGCTGCTTTCTTGTATGACACTGATTTTCCCCCGTGTCTTTATTTCATGCAGTCCGTTAAGAGTTGAATACCTATATTTAATTTTTCCTATTGCATTCTACATTTCTAAAACATAACCATATTAGTTTTCATTTTTCTTACGATTAGTTATGCCAAAGGCTGGTAATTTTAAATTCTCCCATTAAGGAAATTCAACTAACTAAGCGAATGGAAAATATCCACAGCTCCGCAGTTGCCTACGATTCCCCTCCGGTAAATTTGCACGAGCGATGTTAATCCTCAATCGCTGTCGTTCCTCAAACCCACGTCGCATCATAGCACAAGATGGTTGAAACATTCACAACCATGTTCAAATGTTGCCGCATTTGTAATGTCATGTGTCTCTCTTTTGAAAAGAGGTGATTTACAGCTTGTTCAACTTTAGACTTTTTGTTTCAAACCAATAAAAAAAGCAACTTGTTTTTGTTTTCCATCATAAAAAAAATAACTTTTGACATTTTGCTTATACTTGAGAAAAGCAAAAATCCAAGAAATTGAAAGGTTGCTGGAGATCGTTCTCTTTCTAATTATCGCTTCTAGAAAAAGGGAACTCCTCCCTTATCTCTAAGAGTTCATCTCCAGTATCATCCGTTCAAGGATAGATCAAGCTTTTCGAGATGGGGAAAAGAGGTACTGAATCGAACAACGAATATCCTCAACATTGCTATGTATTAACGAAGAATGCGAACGATGCGTTGTTCATAAGGACATAAAATCCTATCAACATTGTGCTTGATTCGGGTTTCTATGCGAAATTAGAGGACTTTGACTTGGCCTGGTTAGTCCACCACGCCAAAGGGTTGGAAATGACTGTACTGGTTGGAACCTTCGGCTAGACAACGCCTGAATGACAAAGGGATCACATTGTCTTTTCTATTTCTTTATCCTTTTTTGTGGTTTTTTTTTTTTTTTTTTAGTGAAACACTAAAGTAATTGTTAACTTTTGGTATATTAAAAAAAGAAGAAGAAGAAGAAGAAGAAGATGAGACTCCACAAGATAAACGTATCTACTTTCAACTAACCAAAGAAAAAAATACTTTCACACTATTTCACTTTTATAGTGATTTATTATGTCTTAATGTTTCCTACATCTAATAGTAATAAATATTAATTCAATTGCTAAGTCATTTACATTGAATTAGTATATATTCGTCATGTAGATAAAATCGATTACATGATTTATTTTAAATATACATATTATATCACATCATCTATTTGCGAATCAACCACCCATGAACTTGTGAAGGAAGAAACTGCTACGACACTGCAAAGGTGAGCAATCACAAGAGCTAAGTAAGGGATCGTTTAGTAACCATTATATTCTCAAGAACAATTTTTGCTAAAAAATGATTTTTTTTTTTATTCTCGTTCCCGAGAACAATTTCTAAGTATTTGAAGACACTTGATAACTATCCAAAATTTCTATTCTCGAGATAAAAATATGTTTGGTAAGATTTTATTTTTTGTTTCTTTTATTTTTTAATACTTTTATTATATATTTCTTATTTCTCTTTTTCCTTTCTCTTCTTCTTCTTGCCTTTGTGGCCAGTGGCCAACCAAGGTAATGGCCGATGACTAGCTAGGCAAGGTCCGTTGAGTTTGTCGGACTTGTCGGACCTCGCCAGCCTTTGCCAAGGCTCGGCTTTGCCCAGGCGGCGCAAGGTCAACCTCAAGGCCCAACCTTGCGTTGGTTGGGCCTCGCCCAAATATGACAAGGCCAAGCCTCGTGGCGGCCAAGCAAGCTTGCAGGACCTCACCTAGCCGGTTGCCAACTATAGTGGTGGTGGCCGACAGTGGCCAGTGAAGAAAAAGAGAGAAGGAGAAAAGAAAAATGAAAAGAGAAAAGAAGAAAAATTATACTTGATTATATGAATTGTTCTAGGTAATAAGAAGCAACTTTTTTTACTTATTGATTCTGTTCCAAATTTACCCGAAAAAAAAAAAGAAAGAATTTTATTCTTGAGAACAAAAATTTACCAAACGGATTTCTATTTTTTTTTTTAATTTCAAGGAACAAAAAAATATCTATATGTGTTCATCTATATAAAATTGAAACTAGATCATGGACTATTTTATGTGAGCCGTTGTGCACTATTTTCTTCTTATCGATCAGTATTCAATTTGTTCAATCTATTTCCTAATAACACAGCAATTAAAAAATCTATTTAAGGTTGAAGGTCAAATATATGGCTTAGTCACTGACGGTCAATTGTCGTTCTTAAGCGAATAACCAAAGCCTAATATTGACAAAGTCTCCTAAACCCTTCGGACCAAAAAAGGGAAAAAAAAAAAGAGGAAGGGCGTCCGGTAGACCTAACCTTTGGTAATCGTTGCTCTAGTGAGATTTGAACTAGTATTTTTATTGCATCATATAGTATTACTATAACAAAGCAATAATGGATACGTTTAACACAAGACAAAGTCAATGACCCCGTCTGCTATTAGATCAGTGCTTGACTTATTAAAACTAATTTACTAAATTGTTATATATGTGACGCTTCGGACTGATAGCTCTTTATACAAGTGAGTTATTTTAAAGCATCAATAATTGCTTCGACATATTGCTTTTGTGAACCAATTTTATGAAATCCAGCATTTTTATGTAATTAGAGACTATCCTCTAGGGCACATATTTAATGACCAATGAAGAAAGTTGATACATTGAAAATTACCAAAAAATCCAAAATTTATTGTATGGATAACAATTCAATTATAAATTTTCTATTTTGACCTATGTAGTCCTAATTTTTTTGATAATTTTTCATTATAGTTCATTCGACCAATTGAGGCGGGCAATTGATGATGATGCTAGTTATTTTACGTGATAAGGTTTCCAACATCAGGCTCGTGGCTTCTCAAAATGACGTGGTTTTAAGAGATTTTATAAGTTGTTTAATTTTTCTATTTTTACTATTAATGTTCTCAATCTTCTTTCATTCCTTTTTTCAATCTTTCATTTTTTTCATTTTTTTCTTTTATTCATTTTCCTTACTGTTCATCTCCTCTGGCCATGGGAGACCCTGAAAACAGGGCACAGGAACTCATTGGGCATGGCTTCTCGACTATGATAGTCGGTTTTCGGCTAGTTGGGTTTGGGCGATTTGCGAAAGGAGATGATAGTCCCACCTTTTTCTTTCGTTTCTTGTCACTGAGGAGTGAGGAAGTGGGAAGGGGTCATTTAATGACTCCGCTGCTAAATGTTGACAAGTTGGATGATCGCTTCATATGTGACCCAGTCATAGTCAACATTATGCACAGTGTTTCTTTCCATCATTCTACTCATGAATGTGACAAAAGAGCACGAACTTTAATGTTGGTAAGCAATTCTGTGATGGAGAAGAAATACAAGTCAATAGCAGACTACGTGAGCACTGAGCGCTGAGCACCACGTAGGGATTCAAGCGAGATCCTAACCCACATAGTGGCATATTTTTTTCAATAATTTAGGATATGCTGCGAGCATATTGCTTGAAAGATCCAATCATTCAATGTTGGATAAAATTTTAGGTAGCTAATAGGGAACTTCATTTGAGATGTTAGTATTTATCATATACAATATCAAAATGTTCCTTTAAGTTCGACACCAACTTGGGAATTTAGGTCTCACTTTACAATTGGATGTGAAAAGCACTTGAATTTGAAAAGGAGGAACTATACAGAATAAACATCAACATAGGGTTATAATAACTAGTAAGTGCAAAATTAAGGCCACATCGGGGTGGGCCCCGACCAAGATAGGTAGATTTTATCACTTTGGTTATTTTCTTTTCTTTTTCTCCCCCTTCTCAAAAGCCATTTTGCCATGAAGACTAAAGTTAAGGCAGACAAGAGGTAATTTAAACACTCATTGTTTGGTTTAGAAATTGTCTAAAAAGAATCTTTTTTCCTTTCGCTTATGTCTGTTTCACTTTGTTTTTGTCTTCTTTCATAAAGACCTTTTTCACCCCAGGCGAGTCCAACTCTTGATGTGCTGTCAAACTTGACATATACCTAACCGGGTCAAGTTAAATAAACAGTTCAAATTCAACACATGATTTAATAGAAAAATAAATTATTACTGCTGCAATTTAGTTAATGTATGTGTAAACTATAGCTTAGTATAAGCATGGTATATTGAATTCTCCTTAGTCCATCATCGGCTTGATCATATGATGAATTGGTCAAAAACCTGGGCGAAAAGAGCTCGAAATGTCAAAACGAATCAATCAGACTACCAGTCAAGGACTCCTTGTAGGCCCGTTTTGTTGCCACTTCAATAAACATATAAAGCAATCCGCAATTAGTAAAGACTTTGAAATTTTGAATCTGATGCGCGAATTGACCTGATAAAAATAACACTTAACATCAATATGATAAATAACGAGCACCCAAATGTCAAACTAAATTAAATATAGAAAGGGATTGATGTATTACTCATGAAACGATATAGAACCCTCGCGATTTGGGAATGACAAAATAAGAATAAAAAAAAAACTGAATTAAAAAAAGTAAGGAAAGGAAATAGTAACGAATCTCTAATTCTAGCATTTAGTATCACTTTGAGGCCGAAAATATGATTCACAGTTTTGAATGTGTAATTATTATAAGACTTGCTAAATTACATATATAAGAAATGCATATCCCATCATATCAAATTTTCTTCTCTGAATAAAATCTCGATTGTTTGTCTGTTTATTAGGTTATCACGTGTAATGTCTACTCAACCATTTCCATTAACCATCTTTCATTTTCACCTAACCCCTCATGAAAAGAAAATATACTGTATTTCGAACTTTGATATCTTTCTTCTTCATTCCATGCTACCAAACACAATAAATTAAAGGAATACGACTTTATTCTCACTAGAAAAAACTAGATTTACTATAGCTGAAAATTGATTTGTTAAATAATATGTCACACTATTTGTTTGTTGTTTGAGGCCCACTTGTTTAAAGGGTCGCTTATAATCCTACACACTCTTTAATAAATTTATTTTATAACATTTTTTTAATAAATCTAGCATTCTTTTTCCATCGAAATCCGGTCATAGTTCGGAATACCAAACAAGGCTTAGATGGTTCTCTATGACACCCACTTCTTATGCTTTCAACATGGCTCCAAAAAACTCTCTAGGATTCCGACAAGTTAGGTACAAAATAGTCTTCAAAATTGATTGTTCATAAGTGGGAGAAGTACAGCCCAAGTGCCAAAACTTGGTATGGAGGGCACTTAAGTGCCTAAAGTTAGGAAAGTGACACTTAAGTACCAAAATTGGAACATAATAAATTACTTAAGTGCCACTCCGGTGAAAATCCGGCCAAAATGCGACGTTTCGATTTACCGGTGAAATAAGTGCAAAATGGCATCATTTTGCATGCTAACGTGGCTAGACAATACGAAAATGACGTCGTTTTGGTGCTAATGTGGTAAAAAAAAATATAAAAATAATTAAATTTAATTTAAAACTAAAATTTATAAAACATTTAAAAATAAAAAACAAATATTAAAAAATTTTAAAAAATAAAATAAAATAAAATAAAATAAAATAAGGGGGGTGGCTAGGGCTAAGCCCTTGGTGCTGCTAGCTCCCGTCGGCAGGAAGGTAGGGCCCGGCGATCCCGACCGACCCTCCTCTCTCCATTGCCGGGCCCTGCCTTCTCGCCGACGGCTAGGAGGGCTCAGCCCTTAGTTGCCCATTCCCTTTTTTTGTAAAAAATATATATATATATATATATATTTTAAATTTTTTAATATTTGTAATTTTATTTTTTAAATGTTTTAAATAAATTTAGTTTTAAATTTAAATTTATTAATTTTTTACTATGTCAAGCATCAAAACGACTCCATTTTGCATTTATTTCGCCAAAAATCGCCACATCAGCATTTTGGCAAGATTTTCGCCGGAGTGGCACTTAAGTGATGCATTTTGCTCTGATTTTGGCACTTAAGTGTCATTTTCCTAACTTTTGGCACTTAAGTATCCATCCATGCCAAATTTTGGCATTCCAGGTGTCCGGCACTCATTAATAAGTGCTTAATGAGTTGCTTGGTTTGCCCAAGCGTTAAGCAAGCCATCTTCTTGCATTCTCCGAGAGTCCGTCTCTACCTTCAAGTCTCCACAAACACTTAGAACATCACAATAATCATAGACTTGTGCCTATATCAAATTCAACGGGAAACTTCGAGCAATAATCAAATAGTTTGTTTATTTGCATTTTATTTTTCCTTCTCAAAACCCATTCTGCTGTTAAGACCAAATGCAAAGCAGACACGAGAGGGTAGATTCGACACTTGTGGTTTGGTTTAGACAACGAGGGGAAGATGCCTTTATGGAAAATTTTCCAATTAGAATCTTACTTCCTTTCACTTAAAAGCGTGGTGGAGGATAGAAGCTTTTTGTTTGCAAACTCCTTGATCGTCTGATCTAGTGATTAGTTAACGTAGGTAAATGAGGCATCTCGGCATTTTAATGGCAAATCAATAGCCATTTTGGCGTGTCCATTGATTTTTTTTTTTTTTAATTGCAAGAACAATTTAAACAAAAAGGTATATAGTCTAGAAATCCAATTGAAAAAAAAAATGAAATTCCAGCGGATTACTTTTGCAAAAGTATGAGGAGTACTAGTGCACAGTTTGAGGAGTACTGGTGCAAAAGTATATATTACAATGGGACAAAATAGAATTTCCAAAAGGTGATTACTTTTGCAAAAGTTTGAGGAGTATTGGTGCCTAGGGGTGAGCATCACCCAGAATCAACCCCGAACCGACCTTTGACCGGCCCAACTCGCAATCTCTGGTGCAGTTCCCAGTGAGACTAGGTTGGTTCTCGGTCCTAGAATTTCTGGACCAGCACTGTGCGGGTCGGTCATCGGTTCTGAGAGTTCCAAATCGGTCCAATCCGAATCAACCCTGAATATATATATATATATATATATATATATATATATATATATAATATTATCTATAATTTTTTTTATATAAAGAAAACCTTAAAATAAACGGCGTCAACAACATTAAACATTTCTTTAGAGATGAATTAAAATAATTTTACAACCACCCACTGGGTGGCGTCGGCCGGAGCGGGCGCTCTTTCTCTTGCAAAAGGTCGAGCGTTCAAATCCCGGGCGTCGCAGGGTGACTTATTCGATGGCACGTGTGTGGTGGCTAGCACATGTCGCCCCCAGGGTTTACTCCATCGCGAAGCGGCGCACGGGGCTTCCCTGGGTCACCAAAAAAAAATTTAAAGTAATTTTACATTATTCTTTAATAATTTATATTTTTAATGTATTTTACGGCGTCAATAGTCATTATTTATGAAGGAGGAAAATGTTTTTATGAGGAATCTTCACGGCATCCAAAAAGGTATAAACAACTCACTATGGCATCCTCCTTTAGTATTTGTTCTCTTCTATCTTATTTGTCCTCTTAGTCTTCAATTTGCCAAAATCGAAAGAAACAACTTCTCCGCTTGCCACCCAACACTCGCCTCGCTTGCTTTGGGTCACTCGTGTTGCTCGTCGCTCAATGCTCGCTTGGATTGTTGCTCCCCGCTTGACATTCAATGCTCATTTTGTTCGACGCTCACCCCACTTGACCCTCACCGCTTGCATTTCTTAGCTAACCTTGCTTATCATTGAACCCATTGGGTCGGTACGATCTCGGTTGCCCTTTCAAAAAGTAGAAAAAATGAAATAAAAAATTATTGGTTAGTCAGTATTGACCTTGAAACCGGACCGAACCCATTGGGTCCGTCGATCCTCAATCGTTTTTTTTAAGGAGTACAAAAAATGATATAAAAAATTATCGATTGGTCTAGGTTGACCTCGGAACCGGACCGAATCCATTAGGTTGGTTCAGTCCTCGGTCTTAAGCTCAATAGGGTCAGTCATCGGTCCTAAAAATTGAGGACTGGCACTGTACGGGTTGGTCCTAGGGTTAGGGGGTGGACCGGCCCAACCCAGACTATGCTCACCCCTACTGGTGCCTCCACCACTTTTTATTGCTTCAATAGCTTTGCCGGTGCAATCTATTAAACGTAAAAATTTTCAAGGTATTCACTTGGAAAGTAAATTAGTTTATTTTTTCTCCATCACTAAACCTCTTGCTGATGAGTTATACAGATGGCAATATCTTACATTATGTTTTTATTAAATTTGCATGTAGGTGATGTTCATGTTAATATAATCTACCAATTTGATGTTTGGTTCGAGGACAAGGAAATAACAACCCATTCTATGTTGTTATTTCAAGAATGACCATAACAATCCATCCCAATTGTCGTGTAGGTGCTTCTAAAATTAAGCAAAAATTCGGATATGTTGCTAATGTAAAGGTAACTTTAAATAAGCGATTTCAACCATCCTTGATTGAGAGTTTTAGCTTCTCATATTATCAAATCAAGAATGGATAATACTATTTTTAGAAAAAAAATTATATTGGTTATGCATTATATAACTACTCTAAAATTAAGTAATGATTCTAATTGCTTTGCTAAAGTAATTTACTTCAGGAGTTCCTAATTCTCGACACTCGGCCAAAGTTGCATCAGTAAAAGGGAACCTCAGAGCATCACCTATATGGTAGTCACCGCACATTCATTCCCCCTTCATACTATAATAAGTATAAAAGATCCTTCGTCATCACTGGCATCGGTGCACCATTTTCTCGGCTCTCTTGAGAGAGAGAGAGAGAGAGAGAGAGAGAGAGAGAGAGAGTCGATGATCATGGACGAATCCATGTTCTTTGGCTCCAGATAGTCGGACGAGCAGAGGAAGCGGTGCAACCATGCGGATAAGTTCGAAAGTCGATGGACCCTATTGCTAAGAATTTAGGCTTTGCTAGCCATCACTGCATCAATGTTAGTCTTTCTTGGGGTCTTTGGGTTGTTCAGGCGACGCTATGGCAATCGTGCATTAGCATTGCTTGCAATCAGGGCTGGTGCCCTTTCACCCGCTATCATTGTGTACACACTTGGCCTTATCCAAAGCGCTCCTTTCTGTGGTTCGCATTTCCCCGTGTGGGCGGCTTATCCGGCAGCAGAAGTCATTTAATGACTCCGCTGCTAAATGTTGACAAGTTGGATGATCGCTTCATACGTGACCCAGTCATAGTCAACACTTGTGCACAGTGTTTCTTTCCATCATTCTACTTGTGAATGTGACAAAAGAGCACGACTTTAATGTTGGTAAGCAATTTTGTGACGGAGAAGAAATACAAGTCAATAGCAGACTACATGAGCACTGAGCGCTGAGCACCACGCAGGGATTCAAGCGAGATCCTAACCCACATAGTGGCATCCTTTTTCCAATAATTTAGGATATGTTGCAAGCATATTACCTGAAAGATCCAATCATTCAATGTTAGGTAGCTAATAGGGAACTTCATTTGAGATGCTAGTATTTATCATATACAATATCGGAGTGTTCCTTTAAGTTCGACACCAACTTGAGAATTTAGGGCTCACTTTACAATTGGATGTGAAAAGCACTTGAATTTGGAAAGGAGGAACTGTACAAAATAAACATCAACATAGGGTTATAATAACTTGTAAGTGCAAAATTAAGGCCACATCGGGGTGGGCCCCGACCAAGATAGGTAGATTTTATTACTTCGGTTATTTTCTTTTCTTTTTCTCCCCTTCTCAAAAGCCATTTTGCTATGAAGACTAAAGTTAAGGCAGACAAGAGCTAATTTAAACACTCATTGTTTGGTTTAGAAATTGTCTAAAAAGAATATTTTTTCCTTTCGCTTAAAGAGAGTTGGAGGATAGAAGCTCCCTTTTTGCAAACTCCTCAATCGTCTAATCTAGTGGTAAGTTAGATAAATGAGGCATAAGATGTAACCGTCACATCGACGTAGGATGCTAGCATGGCACTTAACATCATATTGATGGCCGTTTATTTTTCTAATGGCAGGATCAATATGAAAGAAAAAAAAATATGTAGTTCAAGAATTTGATTAGGCAAAAAAGAAACTGAAGATATTGATTAAGTTTAGAGAGTAAGTTATTTTTTTCTTTATTTTTACTTTTTTTAATCCAAACTTTCTTTTTTATTTTGATAGCTCCATTTGTAGGTACAATAAAATAAACGAAAATTTTTTCAAGGTATTCACTTCGGAAGTAAATCATTTTGGGCCGTGTTTTTCACTATCACTAAACCTTTGAATGTTGAGTTATAAATATGGGCCTCTGTTACATTTTTTTTTTTAGTTAAGTTTGCATATGACGATGTCCATGTTAATATAACTTATTAGTCAAAGGTTTGGTTTGAGGACAAGAAAAATATGACCTATTCTTTCTTGGTTTTTCAAGAATTATCACAACAATCAATCCCAAATTTTGTGTAGGTGCTTTAAAATTAAGCAAAATTAGGGCATATATTGTCAGTGAAAACATAAATTTAAACAAGGGGTCTCAACAATCCTTAATCTAAGAGATTTAATTTCTCATTATCTTACTTTTATCAAATCAAGGATGGATGAAACAATGTGTAGAAAAAAAAGTGCAGACCACCGATGTATTCTATAATTACACTAAAATTAATTGGTGGTTGTGATTGCATAGCTAAAATAGTTTACTTCAGGGGCTCTTCAAGTGTCAAAAGTTGGCATAAAGGGACATTTAAGTGCCAAAACTTATGAAAATGGCACTTAAATGCCACTTTTTATGAAAAATGGGATACTTAAGTGCCACATCCGACAAACCTCACCGGAAATCCTACGTGGCATTTTTTAATTAATTTTTTCACTTATGTGGCTTGCTGGAAGGCTGACACAGCAAACCACACATAAAAACGGTGTCGTTTTGACACCGTTTTAGTCACATTAGCATGTAAAATGACATCGTTTTGCGTGCAGCTTGTTGGAAAATTGCCACGTTCGCTTTTTGGCAAGATTTTATCGCCAGTAGCACTTAAGTGATTCATTTTGCTCCGATTTTGGCACTTAAATGTCACTTTCGTAAATTTTGGCACTTAAGTGTCCATTTGTGCCAACTTTTGCACTCTAGGGGTCCGGGTGTCGGTTCCTAATCCTTGCCCCATGGCCAAAGCTACATCGGTAATCCCTCTTTTTGGAAACAATTTAGAGTAATCCATTTTTTTTTTTTTTTTGTTCCAACATTTTGGAAATAAATTCGTAGGTGCTCTTGTACTCAAGATTAATCTGCTAAACTTTGCATATGACATCCTGAATTTCGACCCCGTCTCAATAAAATAAAATGGGCTTTTTCGTCGACGTGCTTATAGTGATTTTTCTCTGAGCTGATCACTCACGAGTTAACTAACCTATTAGGTGAAGCCATTAAGGGATATAATCGCGATAAAATCCCTAAAAGCTACCCGGTAGGTTAGTACTAAAATCACGTCCAATTGATTTTAATCACGAAATTGACTTCGATTTTGGGAATCGAACGTTTGAGCGTGTCACAATTTATTTTAGGACCTCGTCTCATCTTTTGGGAAAATTCCATTAAGCCCGGAATTTTGCAGAAAAATCAAATTGGACAAAAATAATTTTTGAAAATTCGGATTGCCACCCTTAATTGGATTTTTTGGCTACCAATTTGATATGTTATGTGAAGGATTGGAGGGAAATTCGTGTGGGCTGCTGCCATGGCATTTTTGGCCATCAAAATGAAGTGGTTTGTGCAGATTTGAGAAGAAATTCTTATGGGCAGCTGAAGGGGATTACTTGGCCACCAAATGTCATAAGTACTCCATCTTCCCATTCGCGATTCCACCGACCGCCATCCCCACCATGACAGCCTCTCCCTCGCCGTGCACCGTACACATTCCGATCGAGGGTTTCATCACAATACTCATCTTCGTCTCGACCATAGTTGCGACCTCTGTATTGAATTCCAAATCATCTCCATCCCCATTTAAATCGAGATAGGAAAGTAGCAACTCATAAATTATCTTTCCCCCAAAAATGTGTTATTAAGTATCAATACGTGCTTAAGAAGTTGAAGGCTAATTTGTTCAGTTAACATAGAATGGGTGTGTTTTAGCTAAAAACGTTTTGGAAATAGCACTACCATCGTATCACTTAGAGAAATTATTCAATTGGAAAATATGTTTATTATCAACAACAATATATATCTGGGTATTTTCGCTTAATGATGAAAATATTTTTTCGTTAATTTACTTTGTAAGCGATACCATCAATTATTATTAGGAATGTGTTTTTCAAATTATTGATTCAAACAAATCAAAATGTACCCTAAGACTTTGTTCGTTTTGTGAAAAACAATTTCTAGAAAAATGTTTTATGGATTTTCTAATTTTTGTTTCACGGAATATAGTTTTGACAACTAGGCATGTAGAATATATTTCTATATTTGTTGGACTTGACGAGATTTAACCCATTAATGTGGCTTATTAAGTCAATAATCTAATATTTGATACATGCCCAATTTAGTAAAATATATTATGGGCAATATATTTTTGACAACTAGGCATGTAGAATCCATATATTAAATCTTGATTAAAGGTTGATATTTGGTAGTTCTAGGGAGAATGAATGAATTCCATTTCACACATTTGCTATTTCCACAAAATTGAAGAGAGAAAAAAAAAAAAAGCATATCCATCACATATATCACAGGGAGAGTGATGAAGATTTACACTCACGAAAAGACATCTTCTCATTCGTTAGATTAATAATGGCTACATTTGATTTTGTTACATTATATTCATTAATTTTATATATTTTTTTTATTGGAAGATTCTTTTATTGTAACACTATCACCATCTTAATGAAGCTTTCTGACATGACATGCAGGATAACAACAAGACTTACGTAACTAGCCACACTCTCTTCTATTTGTTACTAATAATTCATACCGGTCTACCGTTCTAGATATTTATTAACAGCCATATCTGCTTGAGCCTTTGACGATTAATCTCTGTCCACGTCGAAAAGTGTTATAGTATATTGGTGCACAAGTCATTCATGATGGTACAATTTACGTTAATATGAAAAGCCAAAGAAAATAAATAAAGAATAATAACGGATGTCCTGCATTTATGGACTGTAAATAATTTAATAAAAATGGAAGAATTCAAGTTACAATCCATTGCAAACTCAAGTATTTTTTACACATACATTAAATCCAAATCCAAAATATTCATAATTAAATAATTTAAATGGATATAATACTCAGGGCACAATTCCATCGGATGTTCCGGCTCTGCCACGGCCACGTACGTGCTATCTCCGCGCGGCCATTTGTTGGCGGCGCGTCTCTCAAGGAACTTTAATGTGTGTCCATCAAATCCCTTGTTAATGTGGGGAGCCCACTGGCGGCTGGACTTAAATAAGAAAGGGACGAGCAGGAGTATCAGGCGAAAACATGGCCTAGGTATGTTTCACTTTGTTTTTGTCTTCTTTCATAAAGACCTTTTTCACCCCCCAGGCGAGTCCAACTCTTGAATTTTATTGTTCTGTCAAACTTGACAGTTACCTAACCGGGTTAAGTTAAATAAACAGTTCAAATTCAAGACATGATTTAATAAATAAAAAAAAATTATTACTGCCGCAATTTAGTTAATGTATGTGTAAACTACGGGTGTAGTAGAAGCATAGTATATTGAATTCTCCTCAGTCCATCATCGGCTTGATCATATGAGGAATTGGTCGAAAAACCTGAGCAAAAAGAGCTCGAAACGTCAATTAGGATTACAACGAATCAATCAGACTACCAATCGAGGACTCCTTGTAGGCCCGTTTTGTTCCCACTTCAATAGACATATAAAGCAATCCACAATTAGTAAAGACTTTGAAATTTTGAATATAATGCGCGAATTGACCAGGTAAAAATAATACATAACATCAATATGATAAATAACGAGCACCCAAATGTCAAACTAAATTAAATATAGAAAGGGATTGATGTATTACTCATGAAACGATATAGAACCCTTGCGATTTGGGAATGAAAAATAAGAATAAAAAATATTGAATTAAAAAAACTTAGGAAAGGAAATAGTAATGATTCTCTATTTCTAGCATTTAGTATCACTTTGAGGCTGAAAATATGATTCACAGTTTTGAATGTGTAAATTATTATAAGACTTGCCAAATTACATATATAAGAAATGCATATCTCATCATATCAAATTTATTAGGTTATCACGTGTAATGTCTACTCAGCCATTTCCATTACATCTTTCATTTTCACCTAACCCCTCATGAAAAGAAAATATACCATGACACTTTTATTTCGAACTTTGATATCTCTCCTCTTCATTCCATGCTACCAAACACGATAAATTAAAGAAATACGACTTTATTCTCACTAGAGAAAACTAGATTTACTATAGCTGAAAGTTGATTTGTTAAATAATATGTCACACTATTTGTTTGTTGTTTGAGGCCCACTTGTTTAAAGGGTGGCTTATAATCCTACACACTCTTTAATAAATTTATTTTATAACATATTTTTAATAAATCTAGCATTCTTTTTCCATCGAAATCCGGTCACAGTTCGGAATACCAAACAAGGCTTAGATGGTTCTCTATGACACCCACTTCTTATGCTTTCAACATGGCTCCAAAAAACTCTCTAGGATTCCGGCAAGTTAGGTACAAAATAATCTTCAAAATTGATTGTTAATAAGTGGGAGAAGTACAGCCCAAGTGCCAAAACTTGGTACGGAGAGACACTTAAGTGCCTAAAGTTAGGAAAATGACACTTAAGTGCCAAAATGGGAGCAAAATGGATTACTTAAGTGCTACTCCGGCGAAAATCTGGCCAAAATGCTGACGTTGCGATTTACTAGCGAAATAATTGCAAAATGGCATTGTTTTACATCCCGACGTGGCTAGACAATACAAAAACGACGTCGTTTTGGTGCTGACGTGGTAGAAAATAATATAAAAATAATTAAATTTTATTTAAAACTAAATTTCTTTAAAACATTTAAAAATAAAAATACAAATATTAAAAAAATTAAAAATAAAAATAAAAATGGGGGTTGGCTAAGGGCTGAGCCCTCGCCGTCGTTACCTCCCCACCGCTACCAAGAAGGCGGGGCCCGGTGACCTCGGCCGACCCTCCTCCCTCCATCGCCAGGCCCTACCTTCCCACCGGCAACGGGAGGCGGCAGCGGCAAGGGCTCACCCTCAATCGCCCCTTCCCTTTTTTGAAAAAAAAAAAAAAATTATTTATTTATTTATTTTTTTACTATTTGTATTTTAAATGTTGTAAATAAATTTAGTTTTAAATTTAATTTTATTAATTTTTATATTAATTTTTTACCACGTCAGCATCAAAATGATGTCGTTTTGCATTTATTTCACCGGAAAATCGCCACGTTAGTATTTTGGTAGGATTTTTTTGACATAGTGGCTCTTAAGTGATCCATTTTGCTTCGATTTTGGCATTTAAGTATCATTTTCCTAACTTTTGGCACTTAAGTGTCCATCCGTGCCAAATTTTGACACTCCAGGTGTCCGGCACTCGTTAATAAGTGCTTACTGAGTTGCTTGGTTTGCCCAAGCGCTAACCAGGCCATCTTCTTGCATTCTCCGAGAGTCTGTCTCTGCCTTCAAGTCTCCACAAACACTTAGAACATCACAATAATCATAAACTTGTGCCTATATCAAATTCAACGGGAAACTTCGAGCAATAATCAAATAGTTTGTTTATTTGCATTTTCTTTTTCCTTCTCAAAACCCATTCTGCTATTAAGACCAAATGCAACGCAGGCACGAGAGGGTAGATCCGACACTTGTGGTTTGGTTTAGACAACGAAGGGAAGATGCCCTTATGGAAAATTTTCCAATTAGAATCTTATTTCCTTTCGCTTAAAAGCGTGGTGGAGAATAGAAGCTTTCTGTTTGCAAACTCCTTGGTCGTCTGATCTAGTGATTAGTTAAGGTAGGTAAATGAGACATCTCAGCATTAGTAAAGGTAGGATTGGAATATGTAATGGTGAAATCCACCATCTAGGTTGATGTGGGTGAACCCCAAAAGGTGCCCCATATATACCGGTCATGGTATCACCATTACGATGATGGCCAAAGGATGGGCCCTGTACCGGACTCTAATGTACCTTTGTACGTTTTGGAAGTTGCGTTCGGGAGTGGTACAGTAGATCCTAAGGGTGGATTAGTGGTAGATACGAAGGATCCTAAGCTTGGTGATGATCCTGATTCTCTGGAGCACTCAGCAGTGGACTCCAGTTGGAGCATGGAAGAAGGAGAGATCGTTGAGGAGGAGGAGGACTCGGAGGAGGACCCAGAGGAGGATCCAGGAGAGGATTGAAACCCCACCCCTGTTTGTAGATTGTGCTTTGTGAACTCGTTGTTTAGGACTTGGCTTAGTAGTTAACCTTGTATATATTTGCACTATGGTTTGCAATGTATATAAGTGTGGTTGTTTTTAAAGTTCAAAATTTGGAATCATGCTTTCCTATCCCATTGTTTTATTACCTGAGGATTTAATTATACTTCTACATGCGTATTAAAATGAATGGGTTAGCGATGCGTCCTAGAACGTCGCTATTTAATCAACCAAGTGAGGGATGGGAGTGCGCTTGAGGATCGACACGTGACGGTTTCTTTCCATTGTATGTAAGTAGTTACAATTTTTTAGACTAGCTTAGATTAGGATCCCAAAGATGGAGAAGGTATGAAGATGGCAGAAGGTCGATGTCCATTCCAACCACTCTTTTGTATTCATTTTACCCGACATATGTCTCGGGTTCCTCTTGTTTGTATAAACACTCGACGAGTTGTGGGTATCTCCTTTTCGTTTATTTCTTTCGAATTTTGACCTTTATCAAGATTGTATGATAGATTTACCATTGTCCTTGTTTGTTTACTTACTGTTTCGCACTTTCAACTCAATTGATTGCATTATTTCCATTTTGCTTAGAAATAAAATGACACGAAAATGACCATCCACGCATGATCACCTAACTTAAGATAAAACGATCCCAAAAAAAGTAAAGAGAAATGCATTGATACCTTAGGTAACTCAACATACTGTTAAGTATCGAACGGCGCTAATAGAAATATTAGTGTAACATAAGTTCTCGAATCTAGATTCTGGTTGCGTATGAATCGAGGGACCACTGCTAACCCTCGATTGGGTTTTCTAGCCGACCCCTATAAAAGAGGTTAGTAGAGACTCCCATCCTATCTCTAGGTTGTCTTAAACAACTATTTCATATAATCAAACTCATCGTGAAGGGTATGGACCTTTGGAAAAGGTTCACGGTCGTGATTTAGCATACTTAAGATAATAAAGTCGATAAAGATGAAGTAATGCCATCTTTGGTGGATGTACATCTTGGGAGGCTATCATGATCATAAAATACCCTCAAATTCACCTTTATGTCCGGTTTCCTTTCAATCTTAAAACTGTCGATCAAGACATGCTGCGATGTTAGGATAGAGTCACGACACCTTCCACTGTCACACGGGGTATAAGCTTGCGAGAGCTCATGATTGCGATTAAGTGAACTCGTAAGAGGTTCGCCTGGAAGGCAAGGTGATGATGCCTTCATGGATGAGAACCATACGGGACCTTTCGTGATCAAGTACCTCTAAATCGATCTCTTCCCCCTGTTTTCTTTGCGGGCAATGGTGAGGCTAGGTCACGACAAATGGCTTCAATAATCTTTGACTCTTTAGAGATTATAGCAAAAGTCAACAATAGTTTTGAGAGTAAGTCCCTCCCTAGGGTGACGAACTTATCACTCAAGGAAGATGAAGTAGAGGAAAAGGATCAACTAGCCATAGATTTAGAGAGAGGGATAAAAATAGAAAGGGGAGAAGACTTGTGCATATGTGTGAATAGTTTTGTCCTTTGTGTAGTCCTCTATATATAAAGATGGTTAGTGAGGATTTGAAAGGACATGATATTAAAATTTATCATCATAATAGATTTCTTGGGAAGAAACGATGCTTATTGATAAATCGATAGGTTTTAAACTGTAGTAGATAATGGGCATTGATATGGATTGATATTGTTGGGGTTATGCAAATGGCGTGAACATTAGCATTTGCCCATTTGAATGAGCTTTTTAGGCATAAAAGTTTATCTCTAAGCAATCCAAAGTATGCAAAGACCAAATTGCTATTCACTTTCCGTCATATTTACAAGAGAGTAGTATAGACATAGGTCAATCCATCTAAGCCTAAATGGCACCTGAACCTTGAAACAAAATCGGCTTGGTGTCGTTCTATGTCCCTATTCTCCTCGATAGCTTTGTGATAGGTGAGGTGTTTCCCCTCCAGGATTGACTCTATCCTGGCATTGATTTTATCCAAGTCCATGAGGGCATCATGACATGCCTCGACCCTCTTTCCAAGCCTTCCTCACTTGTTGGCTAATGACGATCTCCTCTTCAGGAATGATCAGCAAACTGGGTACCACATGAGGAAAACCATGGTCGGGACTCCGTGCTTGGATGCTTTTCCGCTCCCTAACCACATCGTCTCTATAAGCTATGATCCACTTCATCATTTTCTAGGTGTCTTCCCTAATCTGGCGCCATCCATCGTGAAGATGTTGATTGTAGTCAACACCTCTCATGAGATCTTCTTCTACTTTATGGTAAGAATAGGTGGTACCCTAGTTCTTAATGAACGAGTCCAGCACCTCATAGAAAAGAGGCGAAACTCATGGAAGTCCTCCCTAAAGCGATGCGTGGGAGGAAGGTGAGTATGCTTGCCGTTATAGACAAGTGTGATGACCTCTCCCAAGTTTTCAGGATGGTCAATCAAAAAACGCGAAGGTCAGAACGAGCTTTGCGACCAATTTCCTCCATTATACATGAGTGTGATGGCCTTAATGGATCTCAGCATGGACACGGAAGTCTTAGGCCTCAATCTTGTTGGACCCAAAGCTCAAGCGTGGGGGATCTAGGCACGAGCACTGAGGTCCAAGGTCTAGGCTCAACCTTGATGGACTCAAGGCTAGCCACTAGGGTCCTAAGCATGGCCTTGATGGACTTGGGCACGGGTGCCAAGGTTCCCAAGCATGAGCATCAAGCTTCTAGGGTTGGTCTTGATGGACTTGAGCTCCAACATGGGGGAGCTAAGCACGGGCACTAGGGTCCTGTGCTCGGCCTTTGTAGACCTAGCCTTGGTGCCAAATCCTAGGGTCTTAGCCTCGATGGACCGCCAGAGACCAAGGTACTAGCATCGGGAAGTTTGACCTTGATGGACCGCGTAGGTACCCAACCATGGGCACTAGGGTCATGAACCTGGCCTTAATGGACCCAAGCCTCGGTACTAAATGTTGGATGCCGAGGCCCTAGGAATGAGCATTAGGGTTCCCATACCCAAGCGTAAAGTTTCCAATCTAAGAACCAATATCTAGTCATATTTTGAAAAATGGTTTCCAATTTTTTAAAGAGAAAATCATTTTCCTAAATTAAGTATAGATTTTCCGTTGACCTAAACAACATTTTCCTAAGTATTCAAATGCCAGATAATGAGTAAAATGTTTTCTCAAAAAATATTTTTTGCGGAATAAATGGGGTCTAAATGAATGAATGTTATGTCATTGCATGTTAGAATGAGCTTTGGGGCGAAGGGATATTGAAAATTCATGTAGGAAAACTCTAAAAAGATCAACAGTGGGCTGAATGCCCATTGTCTAGACCATGGAGCAGCTTGTACAGTGTGTATTCAGCCCACTTTTGGGCCCTAAATCGATGCTGAAATGGACTGTGATACCAGGGCTTCGATGCGCAAAATGGAAATTGTTCAAGACAAAGGATATATCAGCAATGTGGCATCCCAAAATTCAAGTCATTCCCTAGAGGAAATTGAAGCTTATAGTTAGGTAATGAAATTACCTATGGATTATGCTTTAGCCATTAGTTTTCTCTTAAGGTTATGTGTTTTTTTTTTTTGGTAAAGTCTCTTAAGATTATGTGTTATGTGCTTGTGTTTATGAGAATTTTAAATTAGATAAATTGGTGAGAATAATCTATGCTTGGCTATGCACCTCATAAAAAAAATTAAATTCCTATAAATAAAATGTTGCAAGACTTTGGCCATGTGGAATTTAAAATTTAAAATTTAAAAAGGAAAAAATTGAATTGGGCCTTAGGCCCATTGGCCTAAGCCTTAGTGGGCCAAGCTGGTCGGCCCAAATGGAGGCCCACGGAGGGGCTGTCGCCGGCCCATTGAGGCCCAAGAAGAGGAAGCCCAAGCCCATGCATGTGTTGTGACAAGTGGCAAGAGGAGATGGCATGCATTGGTCCATTTAAGTGGCATGTGATGATTACTAATGATGAGGTTTAGGGGAAATAAAAGAGAAGAGGAGAGAGAGGGGTGGCCGGTTGTTCGGCCAAGAGAGAAAGGGAAAGAGAGAGAGAACCGTGCGAGAGAGAGGGAGAGAGTGTGGCCGAGAGAGGAGAAGCCGAGAGGGAAGGAGTCGCCGCCGCACGCCGCCCGCTCGTCCGCCGTGTGCCGCCTGTTCACCGCCGTGTGTCGTCGTCCGTTCGGTCTAGAGGCAAGTTGGGAATCCACTTTCTACTCTTGCACCAATGTCTTGCATGTATGGTCGGAATCTAGGATGTTTGGAGGCATGGGAGTGAAGCTAATGTGGTTTGTTCTTGAGTTGCTTGCTGTTTTCGCTTGAATCCACCTGAGTCAGAACTTTGTGAGAGCTTGCATGCATGTTTTGAGTTCGATTTTGACTTGGATCTCTTCATGAAAGTTGTAGCTAACATCTTAAACTACAACATAATAAAATTTGGTACAAAATGATGGAGATTTAATGGGTCAAACTCTCATCCTACGGAGACATCAGATCTGGAACGATTACACTGACCTTTCGGTGGATTTGTGGTTGCATGTTGATTTTTACTAAGAATCTCTTTTCGACTTCTTCATGAAACTTGTAGAGAACGTCTTGAAGTGTTACATACTCAAATTTGAAGTAAAAAGGAACAAGTGTAGCCTAGTAAATCAGCTTACTCTTGAAGACGGTAGATCTGGAGACGTGGTACAGGACACCCGAGACTTCATGGACCTATATGATGACTAAACTCTGGAAATTTGACTTAGATCTCTTCATGAAACTTGTATAGAACATCTTTATGTAAAACATATCCAAATTTCAGAGGAAACGAAGAAGAAGAAGTAGGTAAAAACTCGGTATTTCGGAGATGACTACACTGGACGTTTCGGTGTTAGATCCAGAAGCTTCGTGTGACCGTAGAAAATAATTTAGAACGAATTTGGCTTAGAAGTCTTCATGAAAAATCTACTTTAGTGTCTTGGCTACAACCTGGTAAAATTTCATAATTTTTGGAGGTCGTCTGGATATTTTAATTAAATTATTTCGGAAACTGTGCATTCTGATTTCATCCGAAATTTTATGCTGTATTTGTGTAAATTAATATTTTGTGTGAAAATTCTATTGGCCATGTATTTTGCATGAAATCAATGTCTTATTGTCTTGTCTATCACTTGCCTTAATTTTATGATTTTTGGAAATCATATGAATATTTAATTTAAATATTTCAAAAATGGTACAAGCTGGAATTTAAATAAATGTCAAAAAGGGCATGATAAATGGATTATTTTAATTGATACATTTTATCTTATAAATAATTGTACCTTGCTGCATGTATGATTAAGTCTTGATGCATGTGTGACAATGAATTGAGATGCATGTTTGAATTCAATGCTGAATATGACTATTGTTTGCCATTATATCATGTACCATGCTGAATTGAGACTTAAATTGGTGAACATGAGAAATGATAAATGAGGAAACTGTTTGTGGCGGATGATAATGCCGTGGGAGTATCAGGATGCCTGGGATGGGGGGTGCCGGATGCCCGGAATGTATAGAGATGCATTGCCGGATGGCCCTGGGAGTGTCAGGATGCCCGGAATGGTTGGGTGTCGGAAGCCTCGGAGGTCTTTGCCCGAGGGGATGCCTCGTGATGCCAGTTGGGATGCGAGATGCCTGGAGAGTGGGGTTGCCGGATGCCCGGTGGCCTTAAATGGCTGAATGCCGGAGGTTTTTCTCGCGATGCCAGGATGGGGTGCGAGTGTAAAGTATGGGATGAAATTGATGATCCGAGGAAGATGTGGTGATCGAATTGAAAGTTAAAAGTGGAAATTGAATCATGCATATATGATATGATATGATGATGATCACCTATGGCATGATGATATGCATATATGATATGATATGATGATGATCACCTATGGCATGATGATATGCATATATGATATGATGTGATGATGATCACCTATGGCATGATGATATGCATATATGATATGATATGATATGATGATGATCACCTATAGCATGATGATATGCATATATGATGTAATATGATGATGTCATGATGATGATGATGACATGTGTATGATGATGATATGTGTATGACATGAGGATGATGATGATACATGTGTATGACATGATGATGATTACTTATGACATGATGGCATGTATGTGTTATGATTGTGATGAGGAATGTGTGATGGTATAAGTATGGCTTCAAGGTAAGTAATGCCTGGAATGCATGTATGACATGTATTATACTATGATTGTATTATATGATGCTTTGAGTGGCTATTGGATTCTTTTACCTGCTGAGTGGTTGTACTCACCCCTTTGGAGACCAACATTTCAGATTAGCAGCATGTCGCTCCCTGCTGTCACGCGGGGTGTGTTTTACGGCCTACCATCCGATGTAGAGGTCGAGTGCGAGGAGTTTGGGTGTCCCTCCGTTCTTGGATTGACGTATATTCGAGTGCGCTGTTTAGTTATGTACGATGTAGGCCTGTCTGGGGGCCTTGTTGTCCAGGAGTTCATATCTGTCCATGTTCATCGCGACGGTGTGATGTGTGGGATGTTGCCGCCGCCACCGCCTGATGCACCGAGATGGGTGTGAGGGTCCGTGCGTGATGAGTAAGAGTTTGGAGCTTTTTTTTGGGATGGTTAGCCAACACTAGTGATGGGGATCTTGCACGTGAGTTGTAGTGGGTCGACTGTTTCTTTTTGGTGTTTAGGCCGAGTGTGGCTTTATGTCCTAGCCTCTCTTTTGATGTATCGACCCAAGAAAGCCCATCTTGAAAATATGTAAATAAAGTGTCATGGCTTTGTTTTTAATTATGATGATTAGTGGTGTGCAGTTGTATCATGGTTGATGGAGGGGAAGATGGTGATGTTTTATTTTGCTTCCGCTAATGAGTTGCGCTAGGACCGGTTTTCAAAAAAAAAAAGTGTCTAAGATTTACGACGCTTCTTCTAAGAGACGTAATTAGGTGTAACTTTGGTGCCTGTGGCAACCTAAGGGGGGTTCGGGGTGCCACAAGCAAAACAATTTCAAGTGTGAAATCCAAACAAGGGAAAAACCTAGACTTTACCCAACTGCAAATCACGTCACGCGTCCAAGGAATTCCATAAACGCTCTTAGAAACTAGATTCCAACAAAACAACGAGAGATTAGTTCGTTCACACGAACAAATTTGAAATACAAAAGAACTAGAATAGAGAAATTTCCTGATTGTTGGACTGCCGGATAGGTCACAAACAGGCCATGAAAAGAGAAGCTTTGAATATCAGATACGCGACTCCTTTGATAGGGTTGAAGATTCAGGTGACTCGGAAAGCTCATCAAAATTACAACTTGCTCTAGAATTATCATGCCCGTCTCCTTCAGTTAGGTTGGATAGCAACGTGCTGTAGAGGCCTCCATGATATTCCTACATGTTCCGATATAGAACAAATGTGTCATTCCCCCACTAGACTACTAATTATGACCGAGCAGTCTGAATTATTCGGTTTTTATCTTCGAAGACCTACTGATAGGCACCATCTCCTTTAGACAAACTAAGATTTTATCATACTATCCTCCTAATTCCAGCATGATCAACAGTGGACCATGCTCATATAGGTGAACGTGGTGGGTCCTAATGACCTAGGCTTTTGGTTCCTGAGCAACTTGCGATCAATTTCGGGACGGTTCAATGTACACGAAAATGAGATGGTCCACAGAGGCTCCCTGACGGCTACACTTTAGTCTAGGAAAGAAAGCGAGAGAACACGGTTGTATAAAAGGAAAAAAGTCATAAAAAACTACAAATTATGTGCGATATAAAAATCCTAAACTATATTTATTGTGACACATTTACTTTAAAAATTTTCCTATGACATAAAAAAACTCAAAACTTGTACTTATGTGACACGTTTATGATTCATCAAAGTTTCATTAAACATTTATCAGTCAAAACGTTGCTTTTATTGCACTTAAGCTATATGAGTGCCCCATTAATACCGTATGCTTTATGGCGTCCATATGGGTAGATTTTTAAATGGTTCTTATTGACAAAACTTTAACGAATGGTAAATGTGTAAAGAGCTATCCATAGTCCAGCGCACTGCTCATGTGTCAATTTTGCAAATCATGTTTAAGAAGTTTAGCATTGGTCTAATATCAAACCGAATCACTGCTTACGCACGGTGCTGAACGGAAGATGACTGCCAATTTTGAAAAGTACGACCGATTATTGGTTAGTATTAGCAATATTATACGATGCAAAGCAAGACACGTGTTCCCAAAAGGTTGGGTTTACCGGACCCCCTTCTTTATTTATATTAGGCTTTTCTTGTTTGGTCAAAAACAATGGCCAATTGCGAGAGTACACAGTGGGCTGCTAGTTAGAGTCTCCTATTACAATCGTGACGCGTGAAGGACCTTGACCGTCGCAACCATCTGGAAGCCATCTTTACACCCGTTGTTCTCATCCGCCCAACGATGGACCCACCGGGAGGCTGGCAGGAGCCGCCGTGAATCTATCCGCTGGTCATCAATGCGAATCTCTTTGCATGCATAGAATATGGTTTATGATAGTTTATGTTAAGTTTTAGTATCCTGAACCTCGAGACTAAAGTAGTGTAATTCCTTTATCTCGCTCCTTAAGCTAAGTTTCCACGTCCTCAATTACCGCCATCAGTTGTGACAAGCTATTTGTCAGTTGAGCATCTAAACATGACCTATGTTCAACTTTCAATAAATTTTTATTGCCCTAATCACTACTTAAAGGATTTTTTTTTTTTTTTTTAGTAATCGAGAATCTGCCTGAGCTCCCTTTCGCTTATGCTATTCGGGGTCACAAGGTCCTCCAGTACCCGGTGGCACCTTCGAACTTTAACAGCGACTATACCTTGAGGGAGACTAGTATGGTACCCCATCATCATGGCCCCCCATTTACAACGCTAGCAACTATGAGTTTCGAACTCTCGACCTCAGCAATAAAGGAGAGACTCTCAACCAACACAGCTACCCACCGGTGGGTACGACTTAAAGGATGTTTATCTTGAGCTAAGCCATATAATTAGATGTTTCTCTGATAATTAATGGCAAAAAAAAGAAAAAAAACAATCACCAGTCACCAGTTTTTCCAACAACTCTTTGATAACTTAGCAATAATTATATTGATAACAGATAATAAAACCATCAAAGAAGATACATACTACCTTACTTAATCTCGGAGATCAATTGGAAGTTTGAACATGAAGGGATGGAGAAATTTATATGAAGCAAATACTATCCGAAATAAAATATCGAGGAAAACATATACCGAAAGTAGGAACTCATACTATATTTTGGAGCAATGCAGAGGAAGCTGAATAAGAGGATTATATAGAAGACGTAAAAAATGTGGAGCATTCAATGCCGCTAGTCGGGGTGGCATGAGACGAAGCAATCGATACCATAGAGAACGTGGATAGAGGCCCCAGGTATGTAGGTACTGGCAATTTTGATGGGAGAACGGGTGTCGAAGCGTTAAAGTTGAGAACATTTAATGCTTCTCTTTTGGAAGGACGGCTAGTGTAGTCTGGATGAGCACACCACAACCCTACAACCATCAAGCACTCTAGTTGCTTCCAATCGAAATCGATACCAAGTTTCGGATCTGCCGCATCAATTAGCCTCTCTGTTCCATATAGCTCCCAAACCCAGTCCACAAGCCTGACTCGGCCTTCCTCGGCCCTTGGCTTGATGACTTCTCTTCCACAAGTTATTTCTAATAGAACAACTCCAAAACTATAGACATTCGATTCCTTACTAGCCTTACCTATGTAAACACATTCAGGAGCCATATAGCCCATGGTTCCAGCCAGCATCGTCGTTTGTAACCCTTTGGCATGGTCAACTAGCCTAGCCAAACCAAAGTCTCCTATTTTGGTATTAAAATCAGAATCGAGCATGATATTGCTAGACTTTATATCCCGGTGTATAACGCATTGTTCCCATTCTTCATGGAGGTAGAGCAATGCCAAGGCTATGTCTTGCACAATTTTGTATCGATTCTTCCATGGCAAGAAAGATCGTTCTTTGAATAGATGAGAATCAAGACTATCATTAGACATGAACTCATAGATAAAGAGGAGTTCCTTTTTTTCATGACACCATCCAATGAGTTGGACTAAGTTTATGTGTCGTAGCCGGCTTATGGTCATCACTTCGGCAGCATACTCCTTTATCCCTTTTCTTGACCCTGGATTAATCTTCTTGATTGCAACATTAGCATTCATGCTGGTCAAGTAACCCTCGTATACTCTACCAAAACCCCCTTCTCCAAGCAATTGTTCGACTGCAAAATTACCAGTCGCCGTGACCAATTCCTTGTAGGTGAATTTCTTGGGGCCTAACGTGGTTGAATTCTTCGTCAATCGCTAGATGATCTTCTTCTCCACCCATGTCAGTTCTCGTGCTCTTCGAACGGTGACGAAACCAAATAAAGGCTCCAACAAGAATGAGCAATAGGAAAGAACCTGAGCCTAAGATAGACGACAGCCATGACTTGCTCTTTTTTCCAGCCCCGTGCACGTTAGAGCTGAATTCCCATGCCTCAATAGTGTGCAACTCGAAATATGAACCTGTGCTAGCCGAGAAACCGAAATTTACCCACTCCTTCGGCATATACTCTTTCATGTTGACTATATCATAGATGGCGGAGGTTTTTATGTTGGTACTCGTGGAATCAGCGTCTATCACGAGAACGGTCAAGTTCTGCGTGCTAGAATTGTATGCTATTGTAGCATTAATCCGCCCACCATTCATGATTTTATCATTGAGCCAATCGACGCAGCTTGAATTCTTGGAATTGAGATTATTCAAGTCTATACCAACATGTGAACAATTAGGGTCCATACCGTCATTGGGCGCAGTGTCGAACTCAATGGCTACAAATGAAAAAAAAAAGTTCTGGAAGGACCGCGAGTCAGACCTTCAAGACCAAGTCGTTCTCCCGTCGAGTTGTCTGGGAGTACAGACCCTTCGGGCACAAGAAAGAAGGTCAATCCATCAGCAAAAACCGTGCTGTTGTTCGAATTGATGACAAAGGTGAAATGGGTGGTGAAATCCGCCACGTTCCCGGTCGCCTTATCCCAAAGGCGCATAGGCTTGTGGTACGTGGCCCATCCCACGCGTTCAGTGCTGGACTTCGTAAGTTGGATGAAGCTCCCATCATAACTTGAATCGCCTTCGAGTTTTATGATACTATTGTTGAAAGTCTGGAAGCAGAAATTGATGCCCTGTGACGATGCTGAAGCAGTGAAGGCAATGGCTAGAGAGAGAACCAAGACTAAGAGTGATTGAAGCTCCCTGGTCTTGAAATTAATGATATCTGAGCTGTGAAGTTCCATTCTCGTTGAAGGAAAGACTGAGGAGTTAACACAGCTTTTTGGTTCCTTGATGTCGTTACCGGCACATATAGGCGTCCGTGGCATGTTCCAAGCACTTTTCTTTGTTGAGGAACTTGCTATCGACCGTGGAACGGTTCTATGCACACAAAATTGACAAAGTCTACACGTGCTTCCACGACAACTAACCTCTTGATTTGAAAATATGAGTAATCTCTTGATTTGAAAAAAAGGAAAAAAAGGAACACGATTGAAATTAATTCCTCCAGCTTGGCATTGCCGACAACTGACGTAGAAGAAATGAACTGAAATGGCCAGATTTAGCATTTTTTTTTTTTTCTGAACTTTTTCTTTTATTTCTCCTTTTCTTTTCTTATCTTTTCACACCACTTCATTGCCAAGAAGACATCACTGTTCATCTTCTTTTTATGTGGCCCGCACCATCGTCGGAAATGGCGGGTCGCGGCCCTTGCCCATACCTGCAATTTTATCCTCTGCTCTCTAATTGGTTCCATTTTTCCGCAAGCGAAGTAATGAAATCCCACTCGCCTCACACCATCAAATCGCCTCCTGTCACCATCACCATCTCTCCCACTCCATTTAGACTCTTGTCTTCTTCTGCGTTTCAGCGTTCAGTACCATTGCCGCAACAATCTGCAAAACAATCCGATTCTTCTTCCATCCCACGACTCGTGCAGCTTCACTAATACTCCTTCAATTCCAGTCATCATGATGAATGTATACGTTAGTGAAGCTGAAGAGAGAGATGACCTCTTCTTCCTTCCTCACTCCTCGGTGACAAGAAACAGTCTCCAAAAATGGATTTCGAAGAAGCCATAACGAAGCTGACCACCCAGAGCCCAACGAAAGAAAAGGTCGCCCTTAGCTCAACAGGTGGGACCATCATCTTCTTTTGCAGGGTCGCCCGAACCCAACTACCCAATGAATAAAACCGACCATCCTAGTCGAGAAGCCATGCCCGATGAGTTCCTATGCCCTGTTTCGGAATTTTTCATGGCCAGCCCAGATCTACGCAAGGGTCGCCAGCCATCACCGAGGTCCCGGTGAAGCCTTGCCAATATTGTGCGGTGATGGTGGGGCAGAATAAGAAGAAGGTGAACAGTAAGGAAAGGAATAAAATAAAAAAATCAAAACAGTAAAACGCTTTAAAAAACAAAAACAAAAACAAAACCGAAGATTGAGACCATTGACGGTAAAAAGCAAAAAAAAGCTTATAAAATTTCTTAAAATAACTTTGTTTGGAGTCATAGGCATAAACTTGCCAGTCTTATCACGTAGAATGGTTGGTACTAATTAGATTGCGAATTAAGGATTGTTGATTTAAATTAACCGAATGAACCATATTGAAAAATTGTCAAAAGATTTAGAGCTACATCGTGACTTTCTTATATTAAATTTAGGACATTTTGAATAATTTTTCCAGACAAAACCAATCCCATTAGACTTCCTCCATTTGTCATTAAACATGTGCTCTAAAAGATAATCTCTAATTACATAAAAATGCTGGAATTTTATAAAATCCGATTTATAAAACAGTTTACAAGAGCAACGTGTGAAGTTATTATTGATGATTGAATATAACTTGTGTAAAGAGCCAACCAAAGTTTAAAACATGATGTAATAAACTAATTAGGAGATTAGATTGAACGAATTAAGTATTAATCGATCATTTTCCCTTGCTGCTTTCTTGTATGACACTGATTTTCCCCCATTTCTTTAATTCCTGCAGTCCATTAAGAGTTGAATACCTATATTTAATTTTTCCTATTGCATTCTACATTTCTGAAACATAACCATATTAATTTTCATTTTTTTACGATTAGTTATGCCAAAGGCTGGTAATTTTAAATTATCCCATTAAGGAAATTCAACTAACTAAGCGAATGAAAAATCTCCACAGCTCCGCAGTTGCCTACGATTCCCCTCCGGTAAATTTGCACGAGCAATGTTAATCCTCAATCGCTGTCGTTCCTCAAACACACGTCGCATCATAGCACATGATGGTTGAAACATTCACAACCATGTTCAAATGTTGCCGCATTTGTAATGTCATGTGTTTCTCTTTTGAAAAGAGGTGATTTACAGCTTGTTCAACTTTAGACTTTTTGTTTCAAACCAATAAAAGAATAATCCTTCTCGTTCCTGTTCAGTTCCCTTCTTTTTGAAAGTTCCTAAATTTAGGGAAGAAAGCAACTTGTTTTTTGTTTTCCATCATAAAAAAATAACTTTTGACATTTTGCTTATACTTGAGAAAAGGAAAAATCCAAGAAACTGAAAGGTTGCTGGAGATCGTTCTCTTTCTAATTATTGCGTCTAGAAAAAAGGGAACTCCTCCCTTATCTCTAAGAGTTCATCTCCAGTAGCTCAGACTCTCATCTGTTCAAGGATAGATCAAGCTTTTCGAGATGGGGAAAAGAGGTATTGAATCGAACAACGAATATCCTCGACATTGCTATGTATCGACGAAAAATGCAAACGCTGCGTTGTTGATAAGGACAAAAAATCCTATCAACATTGTGCTTGATTCGGGTTTCTATGCGAAATTAGAGGACTTTGACTTGGCCTGGTTAGTCCACCACGCCAAAGGGTTGGAAATGACTGTACTGGTTGGAACCTTCGGCTAGACAACGCCTGAATGACAAAGGGATCACGTTGTCTTTTCTATTTCCTTTTCCTTTTTTTGTGGTTTTTTTTAGTGAAACACTTATGTAATTGTTAACTTTTGGTATATTAAAGAAAAAGAAGAAGATGAGACTCCACAAGATAAACGTATCTACTTTCCACTAACCAAAGAAAAAAAAACACTTTCACATTATGTCACTTTTATAGAGATTTATTATGTCTTAATGTTTCCTACATCTAATAGTAATAAATATTAATTCAATGACTAAGTCATTTACATTGAATTAGTATATTTTCGTCATGTAGATAAAATTGATTACATGATTTATTTTAAATATACATATTATATCACATCATCTATTTGCGAATCAACCACCCATGAACTTGTGAAGGAAGAAACTGCTACCACGCCGCAAAGGTGTGCAATCACAAGAGCTAAGTAAGGGATCGTTTGGTAACCATTTTATTCTCAATAACAATTTTTGCTAAAAATGATTTTTTTATTCTGTTCTGGGAACAATTTCTAAGTATTTGAAAACACTTGATAACTATCCAAAATTTTTATTCCGGAAATAGAAATATGTTAGGTAAGATTTTTAATTTTTGTTTGTCTCTTTTAATTTTTAATACTTTTATTATATATTTATTATTTTTCCTTTTCCTTTTTTTCTTCTTCTTCTTCCTCTTTTTGTGGCCAAACTCGCCGAACCTCGCCTAGCCACTGCAAGGCTCAACCTCGCCTAGGTGGCACGAGGTCGGCCTCAAGGTCCAACCTCGTGTTGGTTGGGCCTCGCCCAAATATGACGAGGCCAAGCCTTGTGGTGGCCAAGCGAGCTTGCCAGACTTCGCCTAACCAGTCGCCAACCACAGCGGTGGTGGCCGGCAGTGGCTAGTGAAAAAAAAAAGAGATAAGGAGAAAAGAAGAAAAATTATACTTGATTATAGGAATTGTTCCGAATAACAAGAAGCAACTTTTTCTACTTATTGATTATGTTCCAAATTTACTCCCCAAAAAAAATTAATTTTTATTCTCGAGAACAAAAAATTTACCAAACGGTTTTTTTTTTTTAATTCCGGGAAACAAATAAATAAAGTCAAACACTATTTAGAGTAAAAACAAATAGGCCCTAAATGAAGTGAAATAATGTAGATAAATTAATTGAAATGACGTGATTTCACAATTTTTCGTTTTAATAATTGTCTGACCTTTTTTTTTCTTTAATTTCTCCTTTTCTTTTCGTTTTTTCTTTTCTTTTCCACACCATTATCGATCCTCTTCGTCATGTCTCATCTACTTCCACTTCATTGCCAAGAAGACTGTTCATCTTCTTCTTACGTGGTCACCTTCGCCCATATCTGCAACTTCTGTATCTCCCCTCTAATTGGTTCCCCTTTTTTTCCGCAAGGAAAGTAATGAAATCTCAATCGTCTCACATCATCAAATCGCCTCCTCTAACCATCACCATCTCTCTCTCTCCATCGACACTCAGGTCTTCTTCTCCGTTTCGGTGTTCAGTAACAGCGCCGCAACAATCTGCAAAACAGTCCGATTCTTCTCCCAACCCTCGAATCATTGCAGCTTCGCTCATACTCCTTTTCAATCGTCGTGATTCGGATACGTTAGTGAAGCTGGAGAGAGATGACCCGTTCCCACGTCCTCACTCCTCAGTGACAAGAAACGGTATCCAAAAATGGAGTTCGAAGAAGCCATAATGAAGCCGACCACCCACAGGCCCAACGAAAGAAAAGGTGGCACTATCATCTCCTTTCGCAGGTCGCCCAAACCCAACTAGCTGAAAACTGACCATCATACTCGATAAGCCATGCCCGATGAGTTCCTGTGCCCTGGTTCAGGGTCTCTCATGGCCGAAGGAGACGAACAGTAAGAAAAAAAAATCAAAACAATAATTTAGAAAAAAAAAAAAAATGAAGATCGACACCATTGACAGTAAAATTAAAAAAATCAAACAGCTTATAGGATTTCTTAAAATGACGTCATTTTGAGAAGCCGTATGTCTTGTATTGTCAACTTTATCACATAAAATAATTGGTGTCATTATCAATTGTCAGCCTCAATTGGCCGAATGAATTATATTGAAAAATTGTTAAAAGAATTAGGATTACATGGGTCAAAATGAAAATTTGATGATTGAATTAGCATATATACAATAAAGTTTGGGTTTTTTAGATAATTTTCAATGATTTGACTTCCTTCATTGATCATTAAACATGTGCCCTAGACGATAGACTCTAATTATATAAAAATGCTGGATTTTATAAAATTGTTTTACAAGAGCGATGTGTCAAGCTATTATTGATGCTTTAATATAACTCACTTGTGTAAAGAGCTATCGATCCAAAGCATCACGTATATACTAATTTAGTAAATAGTAAATTAGTTTTAATAAGTCAAGCACTGATATGATAGCAAATAGGATCATTGATTATGTCTTGTCTTAGACGTATTAATTGCTTTGTTATTGTAACACCATATGATGCAAAGAAAAACACTAGTTTAAATCGTACTAGAACAACAATTACCAAAGGTTAGGTCTACCGGACCGCTTTCTTTTTTCTTTCTTTTTCCTTTTTGATCCGAAGGGTTTAGGAGACTTTGTTGATATTAGGCTTTGGTTATTCGCTTAACGATAATTGACCATTAGTGATTGAGCCATATATTTGACCTTCGACCTTCAATAAATTTTTTAATTGCCATATTATTAGGGATTAGATTGAACAAATTGAATACCGATCAATCTTTTTTGCAAAGAAGAAAATAGTCCACAATGGCTCACATAAAATAGTCCATGATCAAGTTTCAATGTTATATAGATGAACACATATAGATGTTAGGCTTAGATAGGTAGTCCATCACCAGCCCATTTATATCATATTATATTATATTATATTATATTATATTATATTATTATATATAATAACATTTTTGGGTAATTTTAAGTTTTTAATTTTAAAAGATACTTATGTAATTTGTCTTCAAGAAAGATGAAACTCCATGAGATAAACATAGCTACTTCACTAACGATTGAGCTTAAATTTAGGTGTAGGAAACACTTTGGTGTATGAGGAATTGTAAACTCTAATTATTCTATTATAATATATTATTTGTTGTAGGCTCTTCTCATGGATGTAGGTACTAATACTCAGATCAAATTATGAAAATCTCTATCGTCCTTATTGTATATTGTTTATTTCTCTAGTTCTATCACATTAACTTATTTCCAAGATCATTTCATTTCCGCGTTAATATTTATAACAATATTATTATATGTTGAGGAGACACTTCATAACTATTTAATTAGAATAAAATTGCCAGACTGCAAAGCAGCGATTATACATGCCATGCATGAAAAAATCAATCCCTTTGAAAACTGCTAGACCTTTTCTCTCCCGAAATGTTAGGCTCGATAAATCTAGCATATAAAGCTGGTTTTCAAAAGCAATATGCCAAACTATTACCGATTCTCGAATATAACTCACTCATGTAATGAGACCAATGCCTATTACAGCTATAGATCGTTTTCCGGTGAATGAGCTTTTTCACGAACCATTTATTTTGTAATTTGCGATATATTGCAAGATAAAACATTTTCCTATTTCAGTCGCTTTAGCATGCTTCTTTGGGGATAATGAGTAAGGCTGCATTTGGTTACTACTACTACTACTACTACTACTACTACTACTACTACTACTACTACTACAATATTATTATTATTATTATTATTATTATTATTATTATTATTATTATTATTATTTTAAATTGAACTAACCCTTCACTGGACCGGCAAAGGGCTACGGCCGCCGTCACGTGACCCTTGCGAGACCAGTGTGAGGCCCACTTACAGCCGTGAGACCCAGGTGGCGGTCGCCTGGGTTGCGCGGCCCCTGGGTCGAGCAACCCTTGCCAAGGGTCGCCCGACTTCGACAGCCCTCGGTCGGGTCGCGCGACCCTCACCAGCAGCCGCAGCCCTTCGCCGGTCTCTGTAGCCCTTCGCCAGACCAGCGAAGGGTTGCCTCCTTTTCCAATTAAAAAATATATAATAATCAAGGCAAAATTGGAAATATAAAAAATTAGTGAGGATAGTTTTGGAATGAAAAAAATAATTTCAGCATTCGGTGGAATGCTGAAAGCTCTACTAGTTTTGGGCTTTCAGCATTTTGAAGGCAAGTTGAAAGCTGAAAGCCCCTTGAAAATGTTGAACCAAACGTACTCTAAGTGGTACATAACGATGAGACTCAATGTTAGTCATTTAAGTATCAAGACATGCATGCTTGACTTACTTTTCCAAGTCTTCGTTGAAATTGACATGTCAAGCAAATCCGTGGAAAATGGTTGATTTGATTTGAGTGTTGATATTCGTGAACCACTAGCTAGCCTTTGGGCACAATAAGTGAGTGATACAGAACGATGAGACTCGTTCATTTAGGTAACAAGACAGGCATGCTTGACTTACTTTTCCAAGTCTTCATAGAAATTGACAAGAGGTATCAAGATTTTACAAGTCTTCATAGAAATTGGCATGAGGTATCAAGATAAGCATGCTTGACTTACTTTTCTAAGTCTTCGTTGAAATTGACATGTCAAGCAAATCGGTGGAAAATGGTTAATTTGATTTGAATTCGGTATTCATGAACCACTAGTTAGTCTTTGGGGATAATAAGTGAGTGGTATAGAATGATGAGACTCAATGTTAGTCATTTAGGTATCAAGATAGGCATGCTTGACTTACTTTTCCAAGTTTTCGTTGAAATTGACATTTCAAGCAAATTTGGTGGAAAATAGTTGATTTGAATTGAGTGACGAACGCTTGGAAAAGTAAGTTAGCATGCCTGTCTTGATACCTAAATCACTAACATTGAGTCTCATAGTTCTGTACGGCTTACTCATCATCCCCAAAGGCGCACACTAAAGTGACTGAAATAGGAAAATATTTTATCTTGCAATATATTGTCAATTACAACATAAATGGTTTGCAAAAGGGCTCATTCGTCGGAAAATGATGTACAGCTGTAATAGGTATTGATCTCGTTACACAAGTGAATTATATTTGAGAATCGATAATAGTTTGGCATAATACTTTTGAAAACCGATTTTATAAATCAGATCTATTTAAGCCAGACATTTTTTTTTTTGGGGTGGGGGGGAGAAGAGGTCTAGTAACTATCAATGGGCTCAATTTTTCTCATGCATGATGTGCAAAATTAGTGCTTCACAGTCTGGCAATTTTTTCTAATTAATTAGTTATGAGGTGTTGGCTTGACGTATAATAATATATTGCTGTAAATATTAATGAAAAAATGACAAGATCTTGCAAATTATGTAATGCGATAGAATCAAAGAAATAAACAATTATATCAAATATTTACGTGATTCAGTCTGAGTATCATATCTACATCTATTAAGAAAGTCAGCAGTAAATAATTTACTATAATCCAAGAGTTAGAGTTTACAATCTTTCAAATGCTTGAATAATTTTCATACCTAAATTTAAGCCCAAACTCAAGGCATTTACTAATAAACAACTTAATTTAGATGTGATTCCAGAGCACAAAATCGTCGTGTACAGAACTCAAGAGTGAGTATCAAAGTGCCATCTCGTGCGTCCTTTTATGAAGTTTATTGTGCGGCTACTGTCGAGAAGAAACCCCACGTCTTTTATTCCTCTCCGTAGCAAACCCTTTTCGTCAGCACAAAAGGACAAGAAAGTCCTTCTAATATCGTGCAATAATATGGAAGCAAGAGTCCCTTGGTACGGTAACCAATAGGGCTGTAATCTTTTTCCAGGCCTGGATCCCAGCCTGTATCCAGACTTTCCTGGTGGCCATAGCCTTTTAAGGACCTGCTCGGATCCGAAGAAAGTCCTTCTAATATCGTGCAATAATATGGAAGCAAGAGTCCCTTGGTGATGATTACAGAGAACGCCACCACCAAAGAAATAAGTAAACATATATAGGCCCCGTTTGGTTCAACTTTGAGGAAATGGCTTTGCATTTCCCCAAGGATCCTTGAGTGAATGAGTATTTGGGGAATGCAAAGTGTGTTTGGGAACTTATTTTTGTGTATATTTTGCAAAGTAGTTTTGAGGTGAAAAGAAAAAGGAAAAAAAGAAAGGAAAAGAAAAGGGAGGAGGAGATGCAGCTGCTCGGCAGTGGGGCTGGTGGTGGTGGGGAGGCGGCTGGTGGCGATGGAGAGGCGGCTGGTGGTGGTGGCAGTGGAGGAAGGTGGCTCGCCTGAGGTTAGTGACCTCAGGCGACACCCTAGGTCGTGCGACCCAGGCGACGCCTGAGTCGCGCAGCCTCAGGCGACGCCGCCTGAGGTCGAGCGACCCAGGCGACTCCGCCTGAGGCCGAGCGACCTCAGGCGACGTTGCCTAGGTCGATTTCTCCCTCCGATACTTCTCCGACCTCTAGGTAGCACGCTCTTGAACTCGCGGCCGTCATCATCTTCTTCCGATTGTCGCGGGTTTCGGGAAGGATTTTCTCGCCGTCGTTTTCTGGGGGTGTTGAGTGCCATTGTCGCCGTCGCCGTCGGCGGCGTCGCCCGGGTCGCTCGACCTCGGGCGCGACAAGGCGTCGCCCGAGGTTGCGCAGCCTCAAGCGACGCCGCCCGAGGTCGAGCGACCCGGGCGACGCCACCCGGGTGGCGCGACCGGGCGACGCCCGAGGTCTCCCGACCTCGGGCCACCTCGCCCGAGGTCGTGCGACCTCAGCGAGGCTTCCCGGCAGCCAAATCTGGCCCCCGGCGGCCAAATTTGGCCTCTGCGGGTGAGCGCCGCCGCCGGCTAAGCTTCGTGAGGAAGAAGGAAGAAGACGATGAACAATGTTTTTCGAGGGCAGAAAAGGAAAACATAATTATCAATAAGGGCAATATTGGAAAGAAAAAAACTCATTAAACCCTAGACTAGCATTCCAAATGCCAAATGGAGACTCGAAAAGCCGAACCAAACGCAAAAAATTTTCCCCAAGGGGCTTTGGGGGCTCAAAGCCACTTGGGAAAACTGAACCAAACGGGGCCATAATAGAGTACGCGAGCCCTTGTTTTTTGGTCTTGCAATGGCAGAGGATTTCTTCTTCTTCATAATGGGAAAGTGCACACAACTTCAAATTCGAAATATAATTTAATAATTTCTATACCTTAACTCAACATTTGAAATCAAATTATAGTGATCATCATTCATGCTTCTCCCCCAATGTCTCGACAGACACTCACTCTCTATGAATAGGTTTGGTCATCATGTTTGCCAAGTTCTCTGTTGTAGCAACCTTCTTCAGAACAACGTTACCTTTCGTTAAGACATCTTGGATAAAACGATACTTGATATTGATATATTTCATTTGCTCATGATAAATCAAATTATATGTAAAATATATCGCATCTTAGTTATTGTAGTGTATATTGTTGGAGGTTGGCAATGTTGCCTAGTGGGGAGTGAAAAGGCAAATTCAAAAACTCTTAACAAATTTGTGTTGATGTTAACTATAAAGATGAGTAACTTCATAATTAAGTGAAATCATAGTCTGAACTTTGATTGTGATAATGGGATAACCACCGGTGTGCAAATGTCTACCATAAACGATAAAGAATAGTAAATAAATTGAAAAAATTGCACATAAATTTTATATTGGTTCGACTTAAATGAAGCCTATATCCTCTCTTCCACGCCGATAGTTTACTAGCTGGATTCTATTTGATAATCAACTAGAGGTTACACCATAGATAATAATACTCAAGTATATGATAAATCTCATTATTTCACTCAATCACACTTTTAGTGTTTCTTTGAGATTACAATTTATAGCTCAACAAAGACAAATACGCAGGATCGAAGTTCACTCAGACTTTTGAATTTTTTACACTAGAACTATGTTTTCTTCAGCACTTTGGTCTGTTTTAATACTCCTCTGCTTCCAAACTAACCGATGGATAGTATTCAAAGGATTATTCTCCAATCAACCCATTAAACGAATTTGTATGAAGAAGATTGAGTACGGCTGAGAGATAAAATCTTAATCTTCGCTGAATAGGTTGCGCATGCAACTTGCTTCTCAATTTCCATAGGTAGATCCAACGGGGTATTTTGGCATGGGAAATTCGTATGCAACCAACTCGAGCAAGATTTTTCCACCAAATCACATAAAAAGGAAGAAGGAAAACACGAATAAGCAAATAGGATTTGACGAATATGAACGCAAATACGAATCAATCTCGAGCTCCAAAATAAAAATAAATAAATAAAATCGATCCTCTTGTAGGTATTTTAGCGAAGGGGCGATGTGCAGCACGAGAACAAGCTTTTGATTCAACTTTGGCATGATTTTCGATCTAAAACGATGTATATGCTTCATGATCGCAGAACCGTTAAACGGGTGGGTCGGGTCGGGTTTGGGTCGGGTCATAAATGGTCCGACCTAAATCGACCCATTTAACCCGTTTATAACCCGTTTATTACAATGCAAAAATTTTGACCCATATCCGATCCGACCCATACCCAACCCAAACCCGACCCATTTAACTAAACTTAATGTATTATATATATATAGATATATATTTAAAAAAATGGTATTGCTAATATAATTTTATACAACACAAATTTAATGGACAATTTTTATAATTTTTAAAATAATTATTTTAAAAAATCGAATTTTAATTATTTTTATTTTTTAAATATAACTTTTCTTTTTCTTTTTTTCTTCTTCTTCTTCTTCTTCTTTGGCCGGCTCGCGGCCACGATGACGGCCGGTGGCCGGCCATAGGTGAGCCTCGAGCTCGCTTGGCTCGTTGACGTCGGCGAGCTCGAGGCTCGCCCGACGCCGGCGAGCTCGAGTCTTGCCAGATTGGCGAGGCTTGAGGCTCGCACGTCGGCGAGGCCTCCGCCTCGCTAGATCCGGTGAGCTCGAGGCTCGCCGGCGTCGGGCGAGGCTCGAGCCTCACCGGATCTGGCGAGCCTCAGGCACTCCAAGCGTCGGCGGCCTCGCCAGATCCATCCAAGCTTCCTCGTGATTTCATCATTCAAATTTCGTGACTCGTCCTTGGCTAAAACAGACCAAATATAGAACGCGTCCACGAAAGAGGGAGAGAAAGCTTTTATATACCTGGTTCACCTGGTGAAATGGAGTTGTCGAAACAGCAAATCTTCTTTGAAGCGAACTACACAGCCACCTGCACGACGGCAACGCCATGGCCGAGAAACGCGCCCTCCCTCTCTCAATGGCCAACGAACTGATGGCTGATTTGGGAGTGGGGGCGGGTTGAGGGGAGAGAGGCTGGGGCTGGGCTTTCTTTTGTTCGGTTCTTTGATGGGTCGAGCAAATACAAAATGAGATGGGCTAAAAAAGAAATAAAGAGATGGGCCGAAGGAATTAAAAGAAATGGGTTGGACTAATGGAGGGAGAGGGCTTAGAAGGCTGAAAACAGGCCGGCCCACAAGACTTCATTTTTTTTTTTTATTTCATTATTTTCTATTGTTTTTGCTTTTTATCTTTCTATAAATTTTTACATTTTTGTCAAATAAATAGATATCTAAAATGACAACAAAAATTTGGGTGTCAACATGAAATGTCATTTAAAGAATATGACGCTTTATAAAGATATCCATATACTATAAAATAAGAATAAAATTGAATTTGTGAAAAGTGAATAGTGTTCAAACTCTTCTTTTCTATTCAAATATACGTCGTATGGCCATAATCATATGTCTATCTTAGCTCAATTTTGGGTTTAATCTTTCAGGTCGTATTTTTTAAGTTCGGTTGAGAAATGTTCTTACTTACAACTTCAAATAATATACATGCAAAAATTATTGACAACGATACCAAAAAGGAGAATAAACAGGTGAAAATAAGTTTGTTAATATATGCTGGCCACGTAACTAGTTGCTCTTTTTTTTTTTTTTTTTTTTTTTTTTGGTACTGTCGTAACTAGTTGCTCTTTGTTGCCAAGGAACGTGATAAAGCACAGATTCTCATTTTGCTCTTAGTTGCAATGGGATTTGAAACCTCATTATGTTAACACTTATTAATCAAGAGAACAAGAATCACCATCAATCGTATTTTGCATAGTATAATATGTATGCCCACCACATAAAATATTAATTTTAGATATTTTATTGAATCTTACGGTTTAATTTGCACTCTCGATTCACGATCCATGACTTCATTATTTGAATTCAGAATACATATATCCATTTTACTGTAATCCCTCTCTTCCCAGGCACTACTTTTCCCTTACCCTGCCCCCCTCTCTCCCTTTCTCTTTCTCGCAAGCGTGCGAGTTAGTAGAATTGCTTTTCTGCATATGTGTAACTGGTAGGGCTGTAAAAATGGGCCTACGAATTTTCCACGCCGAATTTCATTTTTTAATTTATATATGATGAGTTGAGTATTTATATAATTCAGTAAAATTTGACAATTTGGTCATTAATGGATTTGGAGTAGTATGGCCTACAAAACTATGGATATTAATGGGTTTAGACTCTAACCAAAATCCAACCCACTTGCAATGCTCTCTCCCTTTGGCCCTCACTTGATCTTGTTCACTCGCTTTCTACTTCACGCCTCACTCCATCTCACTCGGAGCCTCTATCGCTTTAGGCGTACTGACTGCTTGATCTTCTGCCTCACTTCCTACCCCTCGTCGATCTCTTGCTTGAGCGTGTTCATCCCTTCACGGGTTCGATCTAGTGCCTCAATAAGCTCGTCGACCACCTTTGTCGCCTCAAGCTCGTCCCTCTTCTAGGCCTGGATGGAGGCCTATGTGGATTCAAACTGGGATTGTAGCTCCGAGATGAGGACACCCGACACGGAGGCTCTACTCCGTCATTCTTGATATGGCATGAGGTTTCTCGAGCTTGTCGAGGATAGGGCAAGAGTCTAGCCATGACTGCATCGCTCTGTCTTTGGCTTTCTTCATCTCATCCTTCATCCTGGTGAGCCGAGTGAATGACATCCATGTCTTTCCATGTTTGCAACTTTAGCTGTAATAACCCTCTGGCTTCCTTGATCTCATCCCGGATTACGATAACTCATCCTTCGACAAGTTGGGAACTCTGAAACAGCTTGGTTTTTGCCTTCCGGGCTGCTACTTCAACTGTATAAGGCTTCTCACAGGGAGATAGGTAATGGAGAGATTGTATAGTCCAGTAGTATTTTGATTTAAATAATATTTTGTTAAATCTGAGTAATGTCTTTGCTCCTCGTACATCAAACACCTTCCTAGACCCCGCACTGCAGGGGACAGCAATGAACTACTAGCTGAACATGAGAGGCTGTGTCCATTAGATATCTATTTATTATTGTCCTCTTCTTTGTTCCAGCATTTTACATCAACGTGTTAATATTGCTCAATATCCTATTCATGTCATGAAATCTTAATGACAAAACACTTGGCTTTAAGTCATCAACTTCAACTTCTAGCTTAAATCATCTGCCCTGACTAAATAATTCTTATTTGCCCACATTATCCAACAACAACAATGTTCTAGATATGACGTGATTGGAAAGAGATGTTATTGAAGGTCGCACAAATTTGAGGATCCCAGCTTAGGCAGGTCAAGATGTGAAGACGGACAGGTTCTGTATCCTTACATGTTGTAAAAAAGCTTGCAGCTGAAGTCATGTACGAGTACTCTAGCCTTCCCTCTATAAGTCCTCAACTCCTATCCATCTACAAAGCCCTTAATGTTCTATCCAAAAGTCTGGTTTGGCAAATCAATAACGGTTCTTGAATCATGTGAGAGCAAAGTACAAGGTTGGTGAGTGGTGACCTAAGAAATCTTGATGACACCCTGTTTTTGTTCAAAAGGATAAGCAAGATAAAGCCTTTGCCTTCTGCCAAGGATTTTGCCTTGCCGCTAGTGGTCATGACACGGATGTAATGTTCCTCAATTGCGATTTGTGCGGTTGAGCGGATTCATTTATTGAGAATTAAACGTGACTTCTTTCTTCTAAGGGTCCTCTCGAGTTGTCTATGTTGTTTGGGACTGGTGGATTTCCAATTCTCCGTGGTCCGTAAAATGTTGAAACTTGGATGCCATATTGACTCGGTTACTTTCAATGCTTTGATCAATGCCTGTATTATACGGAGTGAATCAACTCAACCTATGAGGTTGCTCGATCGAGCGAAGCACGAAGGCATCCAATCCCATCTCCGCGCTCAGCTTATGTGAGTCTCTGATGGAGCGAGGTTTAGATTTGTTGGAGCATATGTTCAACAAAGGGATTCGGTTTGGTGTTGACGCTTAAGGTCATCTCATTGGATTTCTATGTTACTCTTTCCAACTGTAAGAGACTAGATGATGGTTTAACATTATGGAACAACGCGAAATAACCCCAACCTTCGATCTTAAAGTCCATACTTTTTGCTTGTTGGGAACAATGGCAAGTGTTGCAGAAGCAAGAAGAGTACTCAGAACTGATTGCCCAACTCTTTTCTTTTTGCCTAAAGACTGCTCTTTGAAACTTCATCTGCGGCCTCTCTTAAAAAAGACGAGATCCTTTGGTCGAAGTACCAAACCCCACCCAAAAGACAGAACGAGTTGAAGTTCTTTAAATATTTCTAACTTCGAATTCTCTTTATTTTTATTCCCATCTATATATGAAGTTTTATAAACTTGGCTATCTTTATAAAGATAATAGATTTGTCTGTACAACCTTGTCCTGTGTGACTTTCTCCCTCTCCAATGGACTTAGATCCTTTTACAACTCCTCATCTAAATCTATTATCTTTAGGGTCGCATAGGAATGAAGGAGGTACAAGATGTCGAGTGAACTTTGGGTATCCACTAGTTTATCATATATCGCCTCTGCACACCCCATTTCCTCTTGCTTGCATTGGTGTGCATGCTTCGCGGCTGTATAGGAGTCAATGGTTGATTGGCTGGCTTGGTAAGTTGCGAGATCATGAATTCCTCAAACCTCCGTAGGAAGGGATGATCACTAGAGACATTCATGCGTCGACATTCCTAGGCCAACTTTCGAATGTTGTTGACATCTGATTTGTAGGTGATGTGTCAAAAAAGAAAAAAAAAATGGAGATTCAAGATTTTGATTGCGATAGAGCCCATTTCTCAACTAAATTGTTGTCTTTCATTTTTTTCTTTTACATTGCTGTTTTTAAATAATTTTTAACTCATTTTCAAGGAAAACTTAAATAGTCAAATGATTGACTTTCGGGTTAACATTTTGGTCAACCCTTTAACCAAAAATCCACCCTGGGTTTTGAAAATTCTTTTTCACCCAAAAAGATGCTATTTAGCTTTAATTTCACTTTAGTGTCAAAAATATCACAAAAATCAATTAAGATCCTTGTTTTTTGAATTTTTTTTTTTTTTTTAAGTTCTAAATCGACCAAAAACAAAATTACTTTTATTCTAGCAATAATTAGGTGTAGTTCCTTTTACTACATTTGGTCTAGGGACTATTCTAAATCTGCTCGTGCATTCAATTTCATGAATTGCCGTGTCAAAAGACAAGATTGCTGTTTTAAGCCCTTAATTAAAGGATCAAAATTGATTCTTCATGATATACGAACGGACAATCGTTTTCCGTTTGTTTTCTTAAGATGAATTCAAATCTAACATCAATTTTGAGAAATTCACATTAGAACTTCTCAATTTGAGGGATTTCATTCTCTTGAAGGTAAGAAAACCAAGCCATTATGCTTCAATCAAAGAAATTTAAGTTGACCCATTTAAGACTATGGTTCAATTTCGTAGATCTAGGTTCAATTTTAATATTAGGTCCATGTTCATTTTGTATCTAAGCTTGGATACTTTAATCGAAGACCAATTTGAATACAAGAGGTGATCTTACACATTGATAGATAGTTGGATAGGGTAATCGCAACATTAATTGGATCCAATTTCAATCAATTTGCAATTTTACCCAATAAATTGTAAAATTGTTCATTTTAGCCCTTTTAAGCTCAATCTTAAACACTCATGGTTTGGTCCATTGTTTTTCATGACAATCACTCAATTAAGTCAAAAGATGACCCATAGAACAATTTATGAAGGTTAATTGGTTTAATTGAATTGAAATTGAGCAATTTACTCTCAAATGGGGTAAGTTTTTTTTTTTTAATTTAGTCCTTGAGGGACCAATTACATACATTTTGAACCTATAAGGGTCACAAGTGCGTGACCAGCCATAAATGGTTTGAATCAATCAAGAATTGGTTAATAACCGGTCAAATCGGCATGAACAAGTTTGACCGGCGACCGGCTCCGGGATCCTTACCACACCAATTTTGCTGCTGCACCCTTAATTTTCCAAGATTTTGTATATTGGCCCTTGGATTTCGCAAAATTACAATTTAACCCCTAATTAGACCTTTTAGTGCAATTCTTCATTTTGGCTCAGGTTTTCACGAATCAAATCCATTAGATCGATTACTCAACACCTCTAGATCATAATTGAACTTTGGAAATCAAGTTTTCTCCTTTGGATTAGGATTTCGACCGTCAATTCGAACCGACGGTTGAGATCGGCCGATTTGGGATGGTATAAATAGACTTTTCCTTCTAATTTTGAAAAGGGGCCTCATTTGTGCAGAAACTCTCTCTCTCTCTCTCTCTCTCTCTCTCTCCCTCAATTCAATTTTCTCTCCTTTCTCTATCTCTCTTTCCCACTCTTTCTAATTGATTCTCCTTTCTCCTTGCCATTCGACTGGCCTCATGCTAATGAATTGCCGGCCTCCACCAGCCTCGGTGGCGGTCTCAACATCCTTCTCGTCTAGGAGCAGCAACAAGGTTAGGCAACACTTGACCTCCCTCTAGTCCAACTTCCTTAATCACAAAGTGCGGAACCAGCGTTGAAATCGGTCTTTGGTTCTGATCAGTTCACTTTGCTTAATTGGCATTCAATGGCAGTCTCCAAGGTCCTTGACTTGTCTCGATTCGCTCTTAGCTCCATGCTTGACATCCAGGTGGCCTGAGATCCATTGATCAATAGCCAGAGGACCTCCGGCATCCATATTCTTCTCGGCATTCTCAAATCGGTGCAACTTGGACTGGTCGCTTGGCTGCTCGATCCAGCAATAGGCATGAGATTTGTTGGGCCCATTTTAGGTCCAGCCCGAGTGTCCGCAGACGCCGCCGAAAATTCAGATTTCGACCGCCGTCGCGTCGTCATCGCGGTGAACCGGTTTCCGCAATTAAGCAATGAGTTTATACTCTAAACTTTGCTTAGTAGGCTAATAACGGTTAAAGGCGTTTACATTTATTTTATTATGAATTATGTGGTTAGTTAGATTAAATTAAAATTTTAATTATTCAATTGAGCATGTTAGGTGGTTAGCATGGTTTAGCTAAGGCCTAAATAAATTGTACTATTTATCTAGAAGGGTTCAAGAATTTCTCCGAGTCCGTATTGGTTATTAATTTAATGATTTTGGCCTAGGTTAGTATTTTTAGAATTTAAATTGATTTATTTAATTAATTTCAGTAATTATTTAATTATTAATTATTTTTCCAGAAATTAGGCCGAGATTGCCGGTGATCGGAATTTCGTGTCGATTGCAATGGTGTGATTAATTTCTGCAATTGAATTTTAATTTATGCAAATTGAGTGCTGATTGGATTTTGATATTCAATTCCAAAAATTGTGAATTTTCAATATTTATACAGAAAATCTCGGGTGTCGGATTTTAACACCGAAAATGGTTTTATATACTATGTAAAATAGTGGAATTTTAAAAGTGAAAGACATCACCTTTTCTTGGTTGAGTTGACCGTGTACCCACACACGACTAATTTACAATGTATTTTTAATACGAAGAAGATAAGCCAAGATTGCTATTTTAATCGAGGCATTTGTATGCAATGCACAGTGTCTTGAGCCGAGATTGAGTGGTTGTGTGCTGGTTAAAGTGAACCCGTCCTAGCGTTTACGCCGGACGTTACTAAATCCCACTTTCGGGTTACCCATGCATTAGGGTAGCGAGTCGCAGTAGATTCTGGACCTAAGCTTCTTCGGGATAGCCGTCAATGTGACGTAGCCGTGCTCTATGGGGAAGAGATAATGCCTGGCTATGCCAGTAGACTGCCGAACATGGATGTCGACAGTGCCTTGAGTGGCTTAATTAACAATTGAAACGCATGATTGTCTGAGTTTGATGCACCTGATTATGAGACAAAATTGTGTGGCATGGTATGGGTCGTGTTATAATGGTTTGGTCTTAAAATCGGGCTCTTGTGATGGATTGGGCTAAGGCCCTTGTAGTTGATTGAGAAAAGTAAGGTGTTTCAATTGTCGTATGCATTAATTCCGTGCATTTGAGATATGAACTGTGTTGATCTGTAGGAAGGAACTGAGGCGAGGTAAGTTCCCTGTTCTAATTGTGTGATTAGGACACTTCTGGGCGTATTTCCCTCCTAATTGGGGTTTAAAGCTTAGACTCGCTGAGATTATATCTCACCCTGTTGTGGGACAACATTTTCAGGGTTGTCGAGTGGAGGACCTGGAGCTGAGAGGAGGTGATCGGAAGCGTAGGTCAATTAGGACCGCTTCTTTTTGGAAGGTCAGTCTTTTGTAGTCTTTTGACCCTAGACTCTTGTACATGACTCAGTGTGAATATAAAAGCATGTTTGTTTGTGAATTCGTATCCTACTTTTCTATCCCAAGATGATTATTGTCAGGGGATTTATAATCCGCTTCCGCATGTGCAATAAAACAAAAAGGGTCGGTGATTAGTCCTGGGAAGTCGCAAAATTTTATCGACCAGAGAGGGATGGCACGCACTCGGGGTTCGGGGCTTGCCAAGGCATTGGTTCGCAGTTTTCAGATTTGATATCCATCCTCTACGATGTCTCTGACTAAGCTATGCTCGGAAGCTAGCCTCCTGATCACCGGAATAGCTCTAATGATCGTTCTTTTCCCTTGCAGCCATAGACTGGTCCGATCGGATCGATTGCATTCCAAAGGTGAACCAACGGTCTGATCCTTCCTTCGGCAGTCCATAGGCGGTTCAATTTGCTCCTCGCTCCTCCGATCAAGTTCCGGCATAGTCCGATTCCTCTAATCATGGATTAAAATCAAGGAAAATGCAAAAGGTTAGCCTCTAGAACTTGAACCCCATGAAGCAAGGTTGGATCATCCAACCAGGGCTAGGATTGGTCATTAGGTCGATGAAATAGCTTTAGATCTAAAGGTTGCGTGACAATCAATGATTTGTTGAGGTTTGAGTTTGGTTGATTGAAAGTTCATTGTTGATTGAATAATTTTGGCATTAATATGTGATTTTCGTGTTTTTGGAACTGACTTTCTATTTTGGCCAAAATGAGGTCCTATATAATTTTTTTTTGACTCGAGTCCCTCTAGATTTGGAAACTATACGTTACAAGCTTCGAATTGATGGGTCGCACTGCCTAATCGAACGACATTTGACCTTCGAAAAACACCTTTGAATTTGCTCAATTCTATAGTATTTTGATTTTGACTTCTAATTTTGCTATTTTTGTGATGCATTTTGTGATGATTTCTGGATGAACTTGTTTCATGAAAATTGTTCTTCACTGTCTTAAGAATGTTCTGTAATTTTTTTTTGGAATTTTTGGACATATTTAGCTAGGTCAAAATTTTTCTGAGCTCTCACTATAGGATTAAAACCTCATCATGTGCATGAATTTACATGAATGTTTGGGTCTTTTAGAGACCAAATTTCACGTTAGTGCCTTCTTGATAGTTGAACTACATGTTATAAGCTTTGTGTGCATGTGTAGTTCGTCATATGTGAATGTCATTTTGCATCTTAAACTCATGCCACAATAATGCTTATTGCACTTAGAAATATTCAAGTATGTCATTTTAAGTGCTTAATCATCTTGTATTGACATTGAATCGCATGACATTTTTGCATATTGACTTAGAGTAAGATGATTTCCCTATCCACTTATCACATCCGATTCTAGGTCGTGTGTGCTATATTCATGCCTTTTGGGCATTACTTGAGTGATTTTGAGGCTTAATAATGCATGCTTAGTTTCTGGTTTTTGATAGCTAATATGCACACTTTTAGAAACCCCAGTCTTAGAACATCAAGTTGACCTTAGTTGGACTCAGACCCTTCTAGGAAATTGTAAAACACACTTAGAACTTTCAAATGCCATTAATTTCATGACAATTGCTCGTTGTTAGTGCCATTCTCCATTTTTCCCAATCTAGACTAAAACTTGGACTTGGGATCAAATTCAGACCCCTGTTTTTACCCATATTTAGATGGATATTTGCCTTTTTAGTACTATTTTCTTTTGTAAGGATACTTAACTTGATCCCTTAATGAAGTTTATTTATCATCATGTTGGCTATGTTGTGACAAAATTGTGATTTTTAGACTCCATTTGGTAGGTTAACTGTTAGTAGTAATGATTGAGTGTTCCATTGTTTGACAATTTCCTAATGCATTATTGCTTGTTGTTTGATTTTTATAAAATCATACTTAGCTCGTTTAAGCAAACTTTCTCATGAAAGTTGTTCTATGTCATGTTATGCACATTAGGGAATTTTCTCATAGTTAGATCATCAATGGGTACCACCCAATTTTACTGACATGTTGTGCTTGATTTGAAATTTTCTTATATGAACTTGTTATTGTGATTGTTTAGTTAATTCTTTTAGGATAGCTTGTGCATGATATTAGGGCACATCACCTTCATGAAATGTGTTTCAAATATTTTAATATTCATTATCGAATGATTTCCAATGAATGAATTTCCCAAATTCTATCTTCAAATCGCTTTGGTACATGTCACATTTCCAAAAGCAACATTTTTGAAATTCTTTCAATACTTGATTTGACTTAGGAAAAGTCAAAGTTTGGACTGTATTCAAAATTCTTGTAACGCTCATGAGTGCATTTATGCGAGCCCTGAGCTAGCATTGGCAAGTAAATGTGTTCCATAACCTAGATTAGTCTAAAATGTTTTCAAATCTTTTCAAACTTTGATTTGACAGTGTGAAAGTTGCGGTTTGGATTGTATTCAAAATGCCTAGGACGCTTGTGAGTACATTTATGCAAATCCCGAACTAGCCTTGGCAATTGAATGCATTCCATAATCAAGAAATTACCTTGTCTCAAAAATCTCTTCAATGATTTTGAATCGATTTTTGAGACGTCACATGTATGTGTATGTGTGAATAGTTTTGTCCTTTGTGTAGTCCTCTATATATAAATATGGGTAGAGAGGATTTGAAAGGACACGATTTTAAAATTCATCATCATAACAGATTTCTCAGGAAGAAACAATGCTTATTGATAAATCAATGGGATTCGAAGTGTTGCAGATAATGGGCATTGATATGGATTGATATTGTTGGAGTTATACAAAAGGCACGAACATTAACGTTTGCCTATTTAAATGAGCTTTTTAGGCATAAAGGTTTATCTCTAAGCAGTCCAAAGTATGAAAAGACCAAATTGCCATTCATTTTCCATCATATTTACAAGAGAGTAATATAGAGAGAGGTCAATCCATCTAAGCCTAAATGGCACCTGAACCTTGAAACAAAGTCGGCTAGGCGTCGTTCTATGTCCCTATTCTCCTCCATGGATTGGTGATAGTGAGGTGTTTCCCTTCTAGGATCAACTCTATTCTGGCATTGATTTCACTCAAGTCCACAAGGGCATCTTGACATGCCTCAACCCTCTTTCCAAGGCTCGTCCTCACTTGTTGGCTGATAATGATCTCCTCTTCAAGAGTGGTTAGCAAATTGGGTATTGCATTAGGAATACCATGGTCGGGACTCCGTGCTTGATGCTTTTTTTGCTCCTTAACCACGTCATCTCTATAAGCTATGATCCGCTCCATCATTTTCTAGGTGCCATCCCTAATCTGGCACCATCCGTCGTGAAGCTGTTGAAGATGTCGATTGTAGTTGACACCTCTCTAAGCTCTTCTTCTACTTTATGGTAAGAAGAAGTGGTACCCTAGTTCTTAATGAACTAGTCCAGCGCCTCATAGAAAAAGAGGCAGAACTTATCGAAGTCCTCCCTAAAATGATGCGTCCGAGGAAGGTGAGTAAGCTCGCCATTATAGATAAGTATTATGACCTCCCCCAAGTTTTTAGGATGGTCAATCAAAAACACGAAGGTCAGAGTGAGCTTCACAACCAATTTCCTCCATTATAGATGAGTGTGATGGCCTTAATGGAAAATGGTTTCCAATTTTTTAAAGAGAAAATCATTTTCCTAAATTAAGTATAGATTTTCTGTTGATCCAAAAAACATTGTCCTTTAACTCATTTTCCTAAGTATTCAAACACCAAATAATGAGTAAAACGTTTTCTCAAAAATTATTTTTCACGAAATAAATGGAGTCTACATGAATGAATGATATGTCATTGGATGTTAGAATGAGCTTTGGGGCGATGGAATATTGAAAATTGACGGAGGTAAGCTCTAAAAAGACCAACAGTGGGCTGAATGCCCATTGTCCAGACCATGGAGCAGTTTGTGCAGTGTGTATTTAGCCCCGTTTTGGGCCTAAATCGATGCTGAAACGAAGTGCGATACTAGGGTTTCAATGCGCAAAATGGAAATTGTTCAAGATAAGGGATATATAAGCAATACAATGTCGAGTGTGAAATCCAAACAAGGGAAAAACCTAGATTTTACCCAACCGCAAATCACGTCACGCTTCCAAGGAATTCCATAAACGCTCTCGGAAACTAGATTCCGACAAAACAACGAGAGATTTAGTCCGTTCACACAAATACAAAAGAACTAGAGCAGAGAAATTTCCTAATTGTTGGACCGTCGGATAGGTCACGAACTGGCCATGAAAAGAGAAGCTCCAAATATCATATACGCGACCCCTTTGATAGGGATGAAGATTCAGGTGATTCGGAAAGCTCATCAAAATTACAACTTGTTCTAGAATTATCATGCACGTCTCCTTCGGTTAGGTTGGATAACAACATGCTGTAGAGGCCTCCACGATATTCCTACGTGTTCTGATATAGAACAAATGCGTTATCCCCCGGCTGGACTACTAATTCTGACCGAGCAGTCTGACTTATTCGGTTTTTGTCTTCGAAGACCTACTGATAGGCACAAACTCCTGTGGACAAACTAAGATTGTATCATACTATCCTCCTAATTCCAGCATGATTCAACAGTGAACCATATATAGGTGAATGTGGTGGGTCCTAATGACCTAGTCTTTTGGTTCCAGAGCAACTTGCGATCAATTTTGGGACAGTTCAATGTACATGAAATTGAGATGGTCCACAAAGGTTGTCACGCCCTGATCCTCGGGGACGCGCCCATCCTTCTACCAGGTCGATTTTAACGTGCGATATGCCAGGACTAAGTACCGTTGACTCTTTTTTTTTATTACGCATGCGAAAGCAGTTATAAATCCTCAGACAATAAAACAATTGGATAGAAAAGCAGGCTATATTTCTTGTTCATATTGAAATTCACAATCACACTTTTATTAACAGCACAACTTATAGTATATTTACAATACTATTCACAGCATACTTGTCTCACACCTATCTACACTAAGACAGGGTTCACAAAAGGGATGGGATCTCAATCCACATCCGGGTTGTACTCAAGATCCTTCTTTGGATCATCTTCTGCTTCAAAAATCTTTCTCCTCCTTAGGTTTCACATTAGTGCTCTCCTCCTTAGGTTCCTCCTCCTTGGCTCCCCCTCAAGGTCCTGAAATGGTTATTCAATAACCAATGAGACCACGTCTCAGCGAGTTCTACCCCCTAAGACCCGATTAGTAAGCCAATATACTATGGGCTGCCTAAACACGCATATATCCAAGGACTTACCTTGGTCTCAGATTCCACCTGCATATTAGCACAGTTCAATAGGCACTCAAGAAATCGCATCACAGATCGATATCTCGATCAATCAACCTAGTCGATTTCATGTCAATCAGACCATTCCTTGGTCATTTCAATTCAATCAATCAATTCACTACATCAGATCAAAGCAATGATCAATCGACCTAGTCGATTACATGTCATCTCGACCCTTTCTTGGTCGGCTCATCTCATACGACCATAGTCTAGGACTGCTCATTTTAAGCTGATAAATAGATAGTATAGCTCGCACTAAGCTGATAGGGTTAAGGTATACTGCTCTCGCTAAGCTGACATATCGCCCGTAGGCTGATATAATATACTGGTATACTACTCTCACTAAGCTGACATATCGCCCGCAAGCTAATATAATATACCCCCGATGCTCACTCTAAACCGATAAAGTGTACTGCTCGCGCTAAGCTGACATATCACCTACAGGCTGCTGTAGTACACCAGTATACTACTCTCGCTAAGCTGACATATTAGAGCCCGTAGGATGATATAGTATACTATTCTGATCATTCAATCAATTCCCTCTTTTATCATTCTCGATAAAATAGCCGTGTGTGGGGACACGGTTGGCTTTAGCCAAAATATAATATTTTCATTTCCATAACTCCCACATTTTCTATGGTCTACTCAAATCTCTTTGGCATTATCAACTGATGCCCCGGTTATTTTTTCCAATTTATAACCAATGATTATCCAATTAAAGAATAATTCACAATTTCTCAAATAATTCAATTCAAGCACAAAATAAAGCCCAATTAAATAAACGGACTGCGCCACAACAATCAACATAAAATTCCTAGGTCGTCATTTTATCCCCGCCTAATTTCCGGAAATTAAATAATTAATTAAATTAATTTCGAAAATTAATAAATAAATACTAAAAATCCAATTTAGGCCCATAATGCCTGATTGGAGCCTGAAACGGGCCTGGGAAAATCCAAAGATGCATTCAATAAATAGAAGTATGTCTCTACTTGCTAATGACTAAGTCTAACCACCTAACATGCATCATTAAATCACTAATTTAATTTTCCTAAACTAACATAACCACCTAATTGCACTTAATTAAATCTAACCAACCCTTAAGCATAATTAGCAAACTAAGAAAACATTAGTGAGTAAAACTCATTTGATTAAAAGCGGGAACTGGGACACCGCGACGGCGACACGACGGCAACCGAAATCGGACTTTCGACAACACCGGCGGGCTTGGACCGGGCCTTTAACTTGGGCCCAACAAATCTCAGCCCAACTGAGATTTGTTCTTCACTTTGGGTTGAACTCGGTCTTGGGCTTGGGCCAAACAACAAAAGAATCTACTGGACTGGGCTTGAAACAAAGCTGAACTGGGCTTGCTGGTCTTGAGTTGAATTCGGTGGCCCAAAGGACTGAAGACAGGCCCAGCTGTTGGGCCACGAAATTTCTGGCTTCGCTGGGCTGCACAAGAAAGATTCACATGGGCTTGCCCGGCTTCAGCTTCGCTGGCAGATGGTCCACGGAAGTTGCTGGATTTGCTGCTGGGCTTCGAGGATTCAACTAGCCGAAGACACGTGAACTGATGACGCATGGACGGAAGCAGCTGCTGGCGAAGACATCCATGGAGATGCAGCTGGCGTCGTTGCCGAAAGATAGAGCGGACAGCTGTAGCTTGAAGAACTCTCGTCGATGGAGTCAACACAGGTTCTTGCGGGCATTTTCTATTGACCGAAGACTTGGACGTGAGCTGGCGATGGGGATTCGGTGGATTGAAGCCGCGTGGGCTTCGGTAGTCAATAATCGGGAGAAGTTTTGCTGGAGACTTTGCTGGATTGACTAAGGGAGACATGCGGTTTTCGATCGTGGGCTGTTGGAACTTAAAGACACGCGTGAAGGAGCTGCAGTCTTCGTTGCTAGCGGTAGAGAACGATTTCACTGGACTGCTGGCCGAGCTGGTGACACGCGCGGGCAGCTTCAACGAAGTTGATGGGTCGACGGTGCAGGCTTCACGAGCGAAGGTTGACTCTACGGCTTCGTGGACGCCTGCTGCTGGACACGCGAAGGAGAGGGAACAGCTGCTGGTGGATGCGTGGAGAGCAGATGGATGGGATGATGATGATGGAGATGGATGTGGGATGGTGGATGAAGGGGTGTGTGGCAGCAACAAGGAGAGAAAACGAAAGAGAAGGGAAACAGAGGGGCTGCTGGATCCGCGTGGCTTCACTGGCAGGGGAGGTCTTCGGTTCGTGACAGCTGAGTTTCCCCGAGAAACAAAATGAAGAAAATGATCAATAGGAGTAGCTGGTTCTTTGCCAAAGTAGGACGCTCGAAGAAAACGGTGGGCAGCTGGCGTTGGAGTGCTGAAGAAGCTGGAGAAGAGGGCCCCAAAGTCAAGCAATCCTATCAGTTAAATTGATTGCATGTTCCCTAAAAGACCTCCATGTATATCCCATGAGTCCCCCTATTACTTTCTATCAACTAAAATCCACAAAATAGACCAATTGTTGCCAAAATTCCAACCCTTCTCCTTAGCTCCGAATTCTCCAAATCGGGCCCTCAATTTCTTCGAAATTCTCTCCAATTTGACGTCCGATTTTGTTGGAGAAAGGTCTGCAAAATTTCTATAAGTTCCCATCGCCAAATAGCTCAGTTTGAAAGTCAACGTTCTGTTAATTTCTGATTCGGCCAATCCGAATTTCCATTAATTTCCGCGACATCCGAATCGATTTTCCATAAAAATCCCAGAATCTCCGAAAAATCTTCTGAGACTAAGTCAATGTTTCTAAAATAGCTCGTGACACCACAGAACTTTCAATTTCTGAAATCGGGTTCGAATTCACGATTAATTTCCATTTGATGTGTTTTTAGCGTAACCTAGACTAATAGGGTAACTTTTAGAACTTTTCAATGCAAATGACCCGTAGTCGATTTTCTTCGAGCCACAATGAACCCACTCGACTCAATGACAACTCTCGATTGTCGTGAAAATCTCGAGGATCCAAATACGGACATAGGGTACCAAAACAATAAGAAAATCAATCTAGGGCGGGTCGACGAGAATTTTCTAATTTAGTGTAGTCACCCACGATTAGCCACACATCTCTGTCGAACCAGTCTATCTCTGATTTCAGATCGATTTATATCTGTGCCATAATGACCTCTAAAGATGAGCACGGTCGAGTAGCCAATTCCTAGTCAAATTCTCAAGTCTATTTGCCTTAAAATTCTTAATGGTTTCCCCAGATAATCTAGTTATCTCTATAATGATCAGTTCTGAGAGCAGGTCTATAGACACGTCAATGAAATGCCCGATTTATTCAATAGAAAATATGACTGAATATATGGGATGTCACAAAGGTTCCCTGACGACTAGACTTTAGACTAGGAAAAAGAGAGAGAGAGAACACAGTTGTATAAAAGGAAAAAAGTCATAAAAAAAATTACAAATTATGTGTGATGCATTTATCCTGAAATTTTCTTGTAATATCAAAAACCCTAAACTATACTTATTGTGACACATTTACGTTAAACTTTTTCTTGTAACATAAAAAAAGTCAAAACTTGCACCTATGTGACACGTTTATGATTTATCAAAGTTTCGTTAGACATTTATCAGCCAAAACGTTGTTTTTATTTCACTTAAGCTATATGAGTGTCATGTCAACGTTATTTGCTTCCTAGCATCCATATAGGTAGATTTTTAACGATTCTCATTGACAAAACTTTAGCTAATGGTAAATGTGTAAAGAGCTATCCATAGTCCAGGGCACCGCTCGTGTCAATTTCGTAAATCATTTTTAAGAAGTTTAGCATTGGTCTAATATCAAACCAAGTCACTACTTACACACGGTGTTGAACGGAAGACGATTGCCAATTTTGAAAAGTACGATCGATTATTGGTTTTTAATAGCAATATTATACGATGCAAAGGAAAAGACGTGTTCCCAAAAGGTTGGGTTTACCGGACCCCCTTCTTTCTTTATATTAGGCTTTTCTTGTTTGGTTAAAAACAACGGCCAATTGCAAGAGGACACAGTGGGCTGCTAGTTGAGTCTCTTATTATAATCGCGATGCACAAAGGGCCCTAACCCTCACAACCATCTGGAAGCCATCTTCACACCCATTGTTCTCAGCCGCCCAACGACGGACCCACCGGGAGGCTGGCAGGAGCTGCCGTGAATCTATCCGCTGGTCATCTATGCGAATCTCTTTGCATGCGCAAAGTAGGGTTTATGATAGTTTATGTTAAGTTTTAGTATCCTAAACCTCGAGTCTAGAGTAATGTAATTCCCTTATCTTGCTCCCTAAGCTAAGTTTCCGCTTCCGCAATTACCACCATCAGTTGTGACGGGCTATTTGTCAGTTGAGCATCTAAACATGACCTACGTTCGACCTTCAATAAATTTTTATTGCCCTAATCACTACTTAAAGGATATTTATCTCGAGCTAAGCCATATAATTAGATGTTTCTCTGATAATTAATGGCAAAATAAAAAATCACCAGTTTTTCCAACAACTCTTTGGTAACTTACCAATAATTATATTGATAACACATAATAAAACCATCAAAGAAGATACATACTACCTTACTTAATAAGATACATAAGAGGTAGTAAATATGAAGCAAATAATATCCAAAATAAAATTTCAAGGAAAACATATACCGAAAGTAGGAACTCATACTGTATTTCGAAGAAATGCAGAGGAAGCTGAATAAGATACAGAAGAGGTAGTAAATGTGGAGCATTCAATGCCGCTAGTTGAGGTGGCATGAGACAAAGGAATTGATACCGTAGAGAATGTGGATAGAGGTCCTAGGTATGTAGGGACTGGTAATTTTGATGGGAGAATGGGTGCCGAAGCGTTTAAGTTGAGAACGTTTGATGCTTCTCTTATGGAAGGACGGGCAGTGTGGTCCGGATGAGTGCACCACAGCCCTACAACCATCAAGCACTCCAGTTGCTTCCCATCAAAATCGATACCAAGTTTTGGATCTGCTGCATCAAGTAGCCTTTCAGCTCCATATAGCTCCCAAACCCAATCCACAAGCCTGACTTGGCCTTCCTCGGCCTTTGGCTTGATGACTTTTCTTCCACAAATTATTTCTAATAGAACGACTCCAAAGCTATAGACATCTGATTCCTTGCTAGCTTTACCCGTGTAAACACATTCAGGAGCCATGTAGCCTATGGTTCCAGCCAGCATCGTCGTTTGTGACCCTTTGGCATGATCTACCAGCCTAGCCAAACCGAAGTCTCCTATTTTAGCATTAAAATCAAAATCGAGCATGATATTGCTGGACTTTATATCTCAGTGTACAACACATTGTTCCCACTCTTCATGGAGGTAGAGCAATGCCGAGGCTATGTCTTGCACGATTTTGTATCGCTTCTCCCACGGCAAGAAAGATCGTTCTTTGAATAGATGAGAATCAAGGCTACCATTAGACATGAACTCATAGATAAGGAGGAGTTCCTTTTTCTCATGACACCATCCAATGAGTTGGACTAAGTTTCTGTGTCGTAGCCAGCTTATGGTCATCACTTCGGCAGCATACTCCTTTATCCCTTGTCTTGATCCTAGGTTAATCTTCTTGATTGCAACATTAGCATTCACGCTGGTCAAGTAACCCTCGTATACTTTACCAAAGCCCCCTTCTCCAAGCAACCGTTCGACTGTGAAATTACCAGTCGCCTCGACCAATTCCTTGTAGGTGAATTTCTTGGGGCCTGACACTTGGTTGAATTCTTCGTCAATCGCTAGATGATCTTCTTCTCCACTCATGTCAGTTCTCGTGCTCTTCGAACGGTGACGAAACCAAATAAAGGCTCCAACAAGAATGAACAATAGGAAAGAACCTGAGCCTAAGATAGTCCACAGCCATGACTTGCTCTTTTTTCCAGCCACGTGCACGTTAGAGCTGAATTCCCATGCCTCAATAGTGTGCAACTCGAAATATAAACCTGTGCTAGCCGAGAAACCGAAATTTACCCACTCCTTCGGCAAATACTCTGTCATGTTGACTTTATAATAAATGGCGGAGGAATTTATGTTGGTACTCGTGGCATCAGCGTCTATCACGAGAACGGTCAAGTTCTGCGTGCTCGAATTGTATGCTATCGTAGCATTAATCCGCCCACCATTCATGATTTTATCCTCGGACCAATCGACGCAGCTTGACTTCGTGGAATTGAGATTATTCAAGTCTATACCAACATGTGCACCTTGTGTACAATTCGGGTCGAATTCGGGATTGTAGCTAGTGTCAAACTCAATGGCTACAAATGAAATAGAAGAGTTGGACGGACCGCGGTTCAGATCTTCAAGACCAAGTCGTCCTCCCGACGATTTGGCTGGAATTCGAGACCCTTCGGGCACAAGAAAGAAGGTCAATCCATCAGCAAATAGCGGGTTGTGGCTCGAATTGATGACAAAGGTGAAATGGGTGGTGAAATCCGCCATGTTCCCGGTCGCCTTATCCCAAAGGCGCATAGGCTTGCGGTACGTGGCCCACCCCACGCTCCAATCGAGCGTCTCGCGTTGATTGCTGGACTTCGTAAGTTGGATGAAGCTCCCATCATAACTTGAATCGCCTTCGAGTTTTATGATACTATCGTTGAAAGTCTGGAAGCTGAAATTGATGCCCTGTGACGATGCCGAAGCAGTGAAGGCAAAGGCTAGAGAGAGAACCAAGACTAAGAGTGATTGAAGCTCTCTGGTCTTGAAATTAATGATATCTGAGCTGTGAAATTCCATTCTCATTGAGGAAAGACTGAGGAGTTGACACAGCTTTTTGGTGCCTTGATGTCGTTACCTACACAAGCACGGACATGTTGCCCGTGCTTTCGTGTTGGACCGTGTCGGATACGTTGACACGCTCACGCTCGGACACACGGTCAACTTTTCTCGACAGGTTTCAACATGCGTGTCCAGAAAACGATGGAGGGTGGAGACGAGGGCGAGAGAGAAAAGATGAGGCCACAAGCGACAGCGAGAGACAGCCAGAGAAAGAGCATAGACTGAGGCGAGGGCCACCACTGTGATGTTGTGATGTTGCGATGGATTGGCGATAAGGTTGTAGCTACGAGGGAGAAAGGGCCGAAGGCGAGGCGGTAAACGATTGTGATGAGGACCGAGAGCAAGCAGAGATCGAGAGGAAGAGGAGAGGAAAGGGGTCGTGTGGAGAGGAAGGGGATCGTGCGGCGAGGAGGAGGAGGAGAAGGATCGAGAGGAAGAGGAGAGGAATGGGGCTGTGCATCAAGCCGGCAAGGAGGAGGAAAAGGAGGGTGCTGGTTAGGGTTTTTGATAAAAAAAAAAAACTCAAAAATAATAATAAAAAAAAAGAAAAGGGGGACTCTGATAGCGTAACTTTTATTTGGGGGAAGGGGAAGTGACAGCCTGTGTCAAGTGGTGGGGGAGTGAAAGAAAAGTGAAATAAATTTTGGGGGTGGGGGAAATGGACGAGGGAAAGAAGGGAGTGGGGGGTGGACCCCGTGGAGACTTTTTTTTTTTAATTAGAAAAATAAATAATTGAGATTAAAAAATAATTTCGAAAAATAAAAATACTAAATTTTGAATAATGATAAATTTTGGTCGTAGAAGATCATGGATATATTTAAATAAATTAATTCTAAGCTCTTATTAGTCATTAATTTCATCAATAACTTTTGTTAAAGTTAAAAACATGTTTCCAAACATGGATACGCATTAATTATGAATATGTCTTTCAAATTTCCAATAAATTAATTTATTAATATTATTAGTGTAAAATTCATTATAGGCTCTTTTTTTAATTAATTATTTATTTATGAATTTAAAAATCAAATTAATCAAAAATAAAAATATTCATTTAATATACAACGTATCCTAACGTATCGGAATCTTCTATTTTTGAGAAATGTGTTGACGTGTCATGTCATGTAATGTTGCATGTCAGTACTACTTAACCTACACATATAGGCGTCCGTGGCACGTTCCAAGCACTTTTCTTTGTTGAAGAACTTGCTATCGACCAAATAATTAAACATGCAATTTAATTTAGTGAAACGAAAATCTAACATCCTAAATTTATGTTTTTGGTATTTTTTATTTTTAAAAATTCGAAATAATAAATTTCCTACCCTAAACATGCAAGATAACCCTAAAACAGGAAAAAAAACTTAATTTAACTCACATTTTTTGGATTTTTTTATTTACGAAACCAAAATCAACTTAAACCACACAATCAAAGCCAGTTAAGATTGATATCCAAAAATTAATGAACCATATTTCGCGCATAAAATCGAGTTAGTCAATTTTAAATAAAATCATGAATCAAATCTTAAGCGTGAGATTGGATTGTCAATTTTTTAAGCGATTGCGATTGTGAGTCGGATTTCGGGCAAAAACTGTCAATCCCAAATTTCAGAGGCAATTTCATGTCGAGAGCTTCAATCTTACTTTAAGGAATAATTATACTAAAAAAGTAAAATAAGAATAAATAAATAAATAACAAAATAAAAGTAAATAGAAAGAAAAGCTACCTAATTTGCTTCTTTTTTTTTTTTTTTTCTCTTCCTCGCCTTTTTACCCACAACTTGGCAGGGGTGGCTGGTCACCGCCGGTTGCCGTCGTCGGAGCTCCGGCGAGGGATCCGGTGGCTGGCGAGGAAGGTGGAGCGAGGTGCGGCGCGGGCCGAAGCAACAAGCGGGTCACGGGATCTCGAGCTGCTGGCATCGCTCGGAGGAGGAGCGTCGGACGCCAGGCGGTCACGGACAGAGGCGCTACAGGGGGCGTCGGGTCGGAAGGGGCAGTGATCCAGCTCGGATCCGGATCTGGCGGATGCGATGCGACGGCCAGTGGAGGAGCGACAAGCAGCGAAGGCGTCAGGCTGAGCAGATCACGGCCAGAGGAAGGGCAGCGGCGGCTTCGTAGAGAGGGCAGCGCAGGCGAGGGGTCGCACGGCGTCACGCAGCGTTGTTGATGTCGAGTCGTGTAGCGGTGCAGCTTCTGGCGAGACGGAGCAGAGTAGAAGCAGGGGCGTCATTACTGGTGCGGTGGATCGCTCGGAGATGGGGCGAGGCGGCAGTGGCTTCGCAGGGTAGTGCGGGCTGAGCAAGGGCGAGGTTGGGCGCTGGGTCACCGATGACTCGTGGATCAGCGCGCGGCGGCACGGCAGGGCGGCAGCGGGCGGCGGAGGTGCGGCTTCAGCAGGCGTTGGCGAGGAGATTGGCTAAGGCGCGGCGATTCGGGAGCAGAGACGGCTTCGCGGGCTTCACAGATGGCGACCGGCGAGGCGGAGCTTCGGACGACTGGCAGAATGGCAATGGTGGCGCGAGCGCAGGGGAAGACAGGCGTCACGGTGCCGAGGCAGCGACCGGCGCGACCTAGGCTGGCATGGTCGAGGGCTTCCTCGCGAGGAAGACGACACTGTAGCCTTTTTTTTTTTCTTTTTCTTTTCCTTTTTCTTTCCCTGCTAACCGGTCGCTTCCTTCCCGTTTCCTCTGCTCCCTACACACGTCCACTCTCTTCCCTTTTCTTCTCATTCTCTTTTTTTTTTTACTTTTTCTGTTCTTTTTCGACAATAAAAAACCCCTTATATGGCCGAACGTATCAATATGTGTGCCCCTTCGAAACCCTATACAAGTAACCTTGGCCAAAAATTATGGTTTTAATTTCCTTTTCAAATCAACATCCGTGAAGATTTCTTTTCCACACGTAATATCACTTTTTATTTTCCACACCTCTTCTTGATTTCCTTTGCAAAAATGAATATTCTCTATTGATTTTTTCAAAAATTGCAATAGGATTTTTTCAAATACGGGTTGGGCCAATTTGTTCTTTTCGTGGGCTTAGTCCAATTTGTCAATTTAAATCTTAGAACTATTAATTTGAATCCATCCACCACCGATCCAATAAAATGCAAAAAAAAAATGTAAATTAAAAATAAATGCACCCGAATTTATATGCAATTAATATTTTTTAGGGATAAAATTGACCCCTAATTTTATATACAATAAATAAACAATTGGATCGCCAAAATTTAGGTGTCAACAATGTCCAGTTTCCTTTCGATCTTAAAACCGTCAATCAAGACGTGCCGCGACGTCAGGGTAAGGTCACGCCACTTTCCGCTGTCACGTGGAGTACAAGCTTGAAAGATATCATGACCGTGATTAAGTGAACTCAGAAGAGGTTTGCCAGGAAAATGAGGTGATGACGCCTTCATGGATGAGACTGTAAGGGAACTTTTGTGGTCAAGTACCTCTAAACTGATCTCTTCCGCCCATTTTCTTTGTGGGCGGTGGCAAGGCCGAGTTGCGACAAATGACTTCAATAATCTTTGGCTATTTAGAGATTACAGCAAAAGTCAGCAACAGTTTCAAGAGTAAGTCCCTCCACAGGGTGACAGACTTATCACTCAAGGAAGATGAAGCAGAGGAAGAGGATCGACTAGCCATAGATTCAAAGCGAGGGATAAAATAGAAAGGGGAGAAGACTTGTGGATATGTGTGAATAGTTTCATACCTTGTTTAGTCCTCTATATATAAAGATGGGTAGAGAGGATTTGAAAGGACGTGATTTTAGAATTTGTCATCATAACAGATTTCTTGGGAAGAAACAATGCTTATTGATAAATTGACGGGATTTGAAGCGTTGTGGATAATGGGCATTGATACAGATTGATATTGTTGGAGTTATGCGAAAGGCGCAGACATTAGCGTTTGCCCATTTGAATGAGCTTTTTAGGCATAAAGTTTATCTCTAAGTAGTCCAAAGTATGAAAAGACCAAATTGCCATTCATTTTCCATCATATTTACAAGAGAGTAGTACAGACAGAGGTCAATCCATGTAAGCCTAAATGGCACTAGAACCTAGAAACAAAGTTAGCTAGGCGTCGTTCTATGTCCCTGTTCTCCTCAACGGCTTGGTGATAGGTCAAGTGTTTTCCCTCTAGGATTGACTCTATTCTGGCGTTGCTTTGATCCAAGTCCACGAGGGCATCTTGACATGCCTCGACCCTCTTTCCAAGGCTAGTCTTCACTTGTTGGTTGATAACGATCTCCTCTTCATGAATGGTCAGCAAACTAGGTACCGGATGAGGAAAACCATGGTTGGGACTCCGTGCTTGGATGCTTTTTCGCTGCCTAACCACGTTGTCTCTATAAGCTATGATTACCTCCACCATTTTCTGGGTGTCATCCCTTATTCGATGCCATCCATCATGAAGCTATTGCAGATGTCCATTGTAGTCAACACCTCTCATGAGCTCTTCTTCTACTTTATGGTAAGAAGAGGTGGTATCTAGTTCTTAATGAACAAGTCCAGCACCTCATAGAAAAAGAGGCGGAACTCATGGAAGTCCTCCCTAAAGTGATGCGTAGGAGGAAGGTGAGTAGCCTTGCCATTATAAACGATTGTGATGACCTCCCCCATGTTTTCAGGATGGTCAATCGGAAACCTGAAGGTCAAAGCGACCTTTGTGACCATTTTCCTCCATTATAGACAAGTGTGATGGCCTTAATAGATCTCCGCACAAACATCGAAGTCTCAGGCCTCAATCTTGTTGGACCCATAGCTCGAATGTGGGGGATCTAGGCACAGTCCACAATCTAGGCTCAGCCTTGATGGACTCGAGGCTAGCCACTAGGATCCTAAGCATGGCCCTAATAGACCCAAGCATGGGTGCCAAGGTTTTCGAGCGCGAGCATCAAGTTTCTAGGGTTGGCCTTGATGGACTTGAGCTCCAACATGGGGGAGCTAGGCACAAGTACTAGGGTCCTATGCTCAACCTTTGTGGACCCAACCTTGGTGCTAGGGCTTGGGGGCTTAGCCTCGATGGACTGCTAGAGACCAAGGTACTAGCACCGGGAAGTCTGGCCTTGATGGACCAAGCACAGGCGCGAGTACCTAAGCGTGGGCACTAGGGTCGCAAACCCAGCCTTAATGGATGCAAGCCCTAGCACTCAATGGTGGATGCCGAGGCCCTAGGAATGAGCATTAGGGTTCCCATACCCAAGCGTAAAGTTTCTAATCTAAGAACCAATATGTAGTCATATTTTGAAAAATAGTTTCCAATTTTTTAAAGAGAAAATCATTATTCTAAATTAAGTATAGATTTTCCATTGATCCAAAAAGCATTTCCTTTAACTCATTTTTCTAAGTATTCAAATGCCGGATAATGAGTAAAATGTTTTCTCAAAAAATATTTTTCGCGAAATAAATGGGTCTAAATGAATGAATGATATGTCATTGGATGTTAGAATGAGCTTTGGGATGAAGGAATATTGAAAATTGATGCAGGAAAGCTAAAAAGAGACCAACAGTGGGCTGAATGCCCATTGTCCAGACCATGGAGCGGTTTGTACAGCATGTATTCAGCCCACTTTTGGGCCCTAAATCGATGCTGAAACGGAGTGTGATACCAAGGTTTGAATGCGCAAAATGGAAATTGTTCAAGACAAAGGATATATAAGCAATATAATTTTGAGTGTGAAATCCAAACAAGGGAAAAACCTAGACTTTACCCAATCGCAAATTACGTCACGCTTCCAAGGAATTCCATAAATGCTCTCAGAAACTAGATTCCGACAAAACGACGAGAGATTTAGTTCGTTCACACGAACAAATTCGAAATACAAAAGAACTAGAATAGAGAAATTTCCTGATTGTTGGACAGACGGATAAGTCACGAACTGGCCATGAAAAGAGATGCTCTGAATATTAGATACGCGGCCCCTTTGATAGGGTTGAAGATTCAAGTGACTCGGAAAGCTCATCAAAATTACAACTTGTTCTAGAATTATCATGCCCGTCTCTTTCGGTTGGGTTGGATAGCAACGTGTTGTAGAGGCCTCCATGATATTCCTACATGTTCCGATATAGAACAAATGCATTATCCCCCCACTGGACTACTAATTCTGACCGAGCGGTCCGACTTATTCGGTTTTTGTCTTCGAAGACCTACTTATAGGCACCATCTCCTTTGGACAAACTAAGATTTTATCATACTATCCTCCTAATTCCATCATGATTCAACAGTGAACCATGCTCATATAGGTGAACGTGGTGGGTCCTAATGACCTAGGCTTTTGGTTCTTGAGCAACTTGCGATCAATTTCGGGACGATTCAACGTACACGAAAATGAGATGGTCCACAAAGGTTCCCTGACGACTAGACTTTAGACTAGGAAAAAAAGAGAGAGAACACAGTTGTATAAAAGGAAAAAAGTCATAAAAAACTACAAATTATGTGTGATGCCATTATCCTGAAATTTCTTACAATATCAAATACCCTAAATTATATTTATTGTGACAAATTTACCTTAAACTTTTTCTTGTTCTCAAAACTTGTACTTATGTGACATGTTTACAATTCATCAAAGTTTCGTTAAACATTTATCAGCCAAAACGTTATTTTTTATTTCACTTAAGCTATATGAGTGCCACGTCAACACTGTTTGCTTTATGTCGTCCATATAGGAAGACTTTTAACGGTTCTCATTGACAAAATTTTAATGAATGGTAAATATGTAAAGAGCTATCCATAGTCCAGGGCACCGCTCGTGTGTCAATTTCGTAAATCATTTTTAAGAAGTTTAGCATTGGTCTAATATCAATTTCGTAAATCATTTTAATATCAACACCGTTTGCTTTCTGTCGTCCATATAGGAAGATTTTTAATGGTTCTCATTGACAAAATTTTAATGAATGGTAAATATGTAAAGAGCTATCCATAGTCCAGGGCACCGCTCGTGTGTCAATTTCGTAAATCATTTTTAAGAAGTTTAGCATTGGTCTAATATCAAAGCGAGTCACTGCTTACGCATGGTGCCGAACGGAGGATGACTGCCAATTTTGAAAAGTACGACCGATTATTGATTATTATTAGCAATATTATACGATGCAAAGGAAAACATGTGTTCCCAAAAGGTTGGGTTTACCGGACCCCCTTCTTTCTTTATATTAGGCATTTCTTGTTTGGTCAAAAACTACGACCAATTGCCAAAGTACACAGTGGGTTGCCAGTTGAGTCTCTTATTACAATCGCGACGCGCAAAGGACCCTAACCCTCGCAACTATCTAGAAGCCATCTTTACACCCATTGTTCTCAGCCGCCCAACGACGGACCCACCGGGAGGCTGGCAAGAGCCCCCGTGAATCTATCCGCTGGTCATCAATGCAAATCTCTTTGCATGCGCAAAATATGGTTTATGATAGTTTATGTTAAGTTTTAGTATCCTGAACCTCGAGTATGGAGTAGTGTAATTCCTTTATCTCGCTCCCTAAGCTAAGTTTCCACGTTCGCAATTACCGCCATCGGTTGTGACATGCTATTCGTCATTTGAGCATCTAAACATGACCTACGTTCGACCTTCAATAAATTTTTATTGCCCTAATCACTACTTAAAGGATATTTACCTCGAGCTAAGCCATATAATTAGATGTTTCTCTGATAATTAATGACAAAAAAAAATCACCAGTCACCAGTTTTTCCAACAACTCTTTGATAACTTACCAATAATTATATTGATAACGCATAATAAAACCATCAAAGAAGATACATACTACCTTACTTAATCCAGGAGATCAAATGGAAGTTTAAACATGGAGGGATGAAGAAATTTATATGAAGCAAATAATATCCGAAATAAAATTTCGAGGAAAACAAATACCGAAAGTAGGAACTCATACTGATTTTTGGAGCAATGTAGTGGAAGCTGAATAAGAGGATTATACATAAGAGGTAGTAAACGTGGAGAGTTTAGTGCCACTAGTCGAGGTGGCATGAGACGAAACAATTGATACCGTAGAGAATGCGGATAGAGGCGCCAAGTATGTAGGGACTGGCAATTTTGATGGAAGAGTAGGTGTCGAAGCGTTAAAGTTGAGAACGTTTGATGCTTCTCATATGGAAGGACGGGCAGTGTAGTTCGAATGAGCGCACCACAGCCCTACAACCATCAAGCACTCCAGTTGCTTCCAATCGAAATCGATACCAAGTTTTGGATCTACCGCATCAATTAGCCTCTCAGTTCCATATAGCTCCCGAACCCAGTCCACAAGCCTGACTTGGCCTTCCTCGGCCCTTGGCTTGATGACTTCTCTTCCACAAGTTATTTCTAATAGAACGACTCCAAAGCTATAAACATCTGATTCCTTGCCAGCCTTACCCATGTAAACACATTCAGAAGCCATATAGCCTATGGTTCCAGCCAGCAGCGTCGTTTGTAACCCTTTGGCATGGTCAACTAGCCTAGCCAAACCGAAGTCTCCTATTTTGGCATTAAAATCAAAATCAAGCATGATTTGCTAGACTTTATATCTTGGTGTATAACGCATTGTTCCCATTCTTCATGGAGGTAGAGCAATGCCTTGTACAATTTTGTATCGCTTCTCCCATGGCAAGAAAGATCGTTCTTTGAATAGATGAGAATCAAGACTCCCATTAGACATGAACTCATAGATAAGGAGGAGTTCCTTTTTCTCATGACACCATCCAATGAGTTGGACTAAGTTTCTGTGTCGTAGCCAGCTTATGGTCATCACTTCGGCAGCATACTCCTTTATCCGTTGTCTTGACCCGGGGTTAATCTTTTTGATTGCAACATTAGCATTCACGTTGGTCAAGTAACCTTCGTATACTCTACCAAAGCCCCCTTCTCCAAGCAACCGTTCGACTGTGAAATTATCGGTTGCCATGACCAATTCCTTGTAGGTGAATTTCTTGGGGCCTGACACTTGCTCAAATTCTTCGTCAATCACTAGATCATCTTCTTCTCCACTCATGTCAGCTCTTTTGCTCTTTGAACGGTGACGAAACCAAATAAAGGCTAAAAAGAAAATGAGCAAAAGGAAAGAACTTGAGCCTAATATAGGCCATAGCCAGGACTTGCTCTTTTGTCCAGCCACTTGAACAGTAGATCTGAATTCCCATGCCATAATAGTGTGCGACTCGAAGACCATACCTGTGGAAACCGAGAAACCGAAAGTCACCCACTCCGGCAAATAATCAGCCAAGTTGACTTTGTGATCGATAGCAGCAGAATTTATGCTGGTATTCGTGGCATCAGCATCCTTCATGAGAATGCTTAAGTTTTGCGTGTTAGAACTGTACGTAATCACAGCCTTGATCTGCCCACCGCTCCTGATTTTACCATTGAGCCAATCGACGCATGTAGAATTCACAGAAGTGAGATTATTTAAGTCTATACCGATATGTGAGTCTTCACCATTCTGTAGAATTTTTTAACATTTCTGGTCCTTCATCGCACCACCAAAGTTACCACCAACATTGGTGTAAAAAGTGTCGAACTCGATGGCTACAGACTGAGCAGATTGAGGTTCAAAGAAATTTACAATACCGAGGTCACCTCCGGTCGAGTTATTTGGGGGTTGAGACCCATTGGGGGCAAGGAAGAAGGTGAATCCATCGGCGCCAAGTGAGTTGTTTGGCGAATCAATGGCAAAGGTGAATTGTGTAGTGAAATCCGCCACGTTATTGGTTGCCTTATCCCAGAGGCGCATCGGCTCGTAGTATGTGGCCCACCCCGTGCTGTTTGGACTGTTGGACGTAATTCGGATGAAGTGCCGGGAATCGATTGTCGCATTGCCTTGGAGTCCAATGACAGTATCGTTGAAAGTTTGGAAGTTGAAATGGATGCCATGTGATGATGCCGAAGCAGTGAAGGCGAAGGCTAGAGAGAGAACCAAGACTAAGAGTGATTGAAGCTCTCTAGTCTTGAAACTTGTGATATCTGCTGAGCTGCGAAGTTCCATTCTCGTTGAGGAAATACAGGAATTTTTTTTTTTGCTAGGAAAGACTGAGAGTTGGCACAACTTTTTTGGTGCCTTGACGTTGCTACCTGCACATATAAGTGGTCCGTGGCGTGCTCCAATGACTTTTCTTCGTGGAAGAAATGGCCATCATTGTGGAACGGTTTAATGTCAAGGATATTGACAGGGTCCCATGCGCGCTTCCACGGCGACTAGTCTCTTGACTTCGGTAAAAAAATAGAACATGACTAGTCGATCCACTCTACTCATTTCATGCCCATCTTTTCAGATTTTTTTTTCCTTCTCTCCATAGGTATTCAACTCACATGGACCTCCATGTGCGACCACCAAGTTTTTTTTTTTTTTTTTTTGATCGGCCCCTACTCTAATCCTACTCTAACACTCACTCTCGACTTTTTGTCCCTCGTCTTCAGCTGCGGGCGTGAGTCAGAAACTCACTCCGAAATGAAATCGTCCCCACCCCAATCCCTCCCAAGAATGTAGGGATTTGAACCCCCCAACCTTCTCCTTCCAAATTGGAAGGGTGGCCACTGAGGCGAACCCCAAGTGATTGACCACCAAGTTCATGCACCTACATAGCAGTTGCTTTGCGTATACCTTTCCCTTTCCTTCAGATAAGCACGGCTTCTCGCCATTGTTAGCACCCCACACATAAATCTGCTTTTTCCCCTCACGCGGGGCCCACTAACGGTCCCCAAAAAGCTGGAAAAAGCCCCTCGGGGGAGAAGGAAAGCCGGGAAAAAATCTTCCCCCCGCGCCCTGAAACGCGTCCCACTCTGCCGTTTCCTGCTTTTACTTGGGCAGTGCGTCCTCCACGTGGACGACAAGGAAAAAAGAGGAGAAAAAAGAAAAAGGGTCAGGCCCGACGACTTTAGCTCCCTAGTCTTTGGGTGTTTCGGTGCCGAAAAGTCAACTGAGATTACTGTTCCCAGGGCTTAGTTTAATTTAATTACTTTTTGTAAGTGGTGTATTGTGTCGAGGTAATTAAAGAAATTTCGATCATGATGTGCGATTAGATTAAGCTTATGTTGCATGTGAGGGGCAGCCAAGTGGATGGTTATGCATCTTTGATTTAATCGTATAATCCACCGGGGGATATGAATCGATTGACTATTTTAAATTTTTATAAAAAAAAAATTAGAATGTTTTTTTCTAAAGCGTGATCTTGGTAATCATGCAATTTGGGAGAGAGAGGGATGGTTGTGATCATCTAATTAAGAATTGGGCCTAATAATTATGGGCTCGAGGCCCAAGTTTGCGGCCCAAAAGAAAGTCTAGGGCTTTTTGGAAGCAATCGTGCGGTGGCCTATGTAGCACCGACACGGACATGCGACACGCGACACGATACGACACGACATGCCGACACGTCATTTCTTAAAAATAGAGAATTTCGACACGTTCTGACACGTTATATATTAAATATATTTTTATATATACATACATAAATAAATAATAAAAATAGCCTAGAATTAATTTTTACGAAAAATATTAAATAATATCATTCATTATTTTAATTTGTTACAATAATACACAAAACTTAGAGGAGAAAAACATTGTTTAAAGAAAAATGTTGAAATGATATTTTTAAATTTGTTTAGTAATCATATATAGCATTTTTATTACTTCTTTTGTAGTAAAAGACTTTTTAAAAAAATAAAACAATTCTAAAAAAAACTGAAAAAAAAAAAAAAAAAATTGACTCCATGCGTGTATATTTATAGCAATTTTATTACTTCTTTTATTACTTATTTTGTGTATATTTATATTTGACCCTTCAAGTATTAGAAATTTTTAAAATTGACCACGTGCGTGTCGGAATCGCGTGTCGGAATTCGGGACTCGCGTGTCGGAGCGTGTCAGAGAGAGTTGACCACGTGTCGGATTTTTTTACACTCGTTGACCGCGTGTCGGAGCGTGTCGAGACGTGTCGGAGCGTGTCGGACACGTGTCAGAGTGTCGGACACGACACGAAGGCTTCCGGAGAGTGTCCGTGCTACATAGGTGGTGGCTGGAAAGAAGGTAAAATAAATTAACGAGTGAATAAATAGGAAATAGTTGGCCAAAAAGAAAATAGGAAGAGAAAGGAGAAATCCTTCTACGCGTTTATATGTGGCAGAATTATGTGCAACGATCCTCTAATATCATATATCATATGTAGTTGTAAAATCAAGTGGAAAATGTTACACTTGATTTTACTTTGGTATATGTTGAAAGCTAAGCGATTGCTTAAATAAGAGTTTAATCCTGCTTATTTTAAAGAATCCAAAGTACGATGATGGTCAGTCGGTTACTTTCCCTCTTCTCTCACTATCTCTCTCTTTTTTTTTTGTCGAGTCTTACTCTATTCCTACTCTACACTCACTCTCAGACTTTTGCCCGCTCTCTTGCGGGCGTGAGTCGAAACCCACTCCCGAAACTTACGCGTCCCCATCCCCATCCCCCCTTGAGAAGGTGGGGATTTGAACCCCTCACCTCCCCCTTCCATATTGGAAGAGTGGCCACTGGTTTCACTATCTCTTCGTTTGCTCCGTTATTCAGGCGGATAATAAATGAATTGAAATAACGTGATTTCGTAATTTTTTTTAATTGTCTGACCTTTTTTCTTTAAATTCTCCTTTTCTTTTTGCTTTTTCTTTTCTTTTCCACACCATTATTGATCCTCTTCCTTATGTCTCATCTACTTCCACTTCATTGCCAAGAAGACATCACTGTTCATCTTCTTCTTACATCACCGCCCTCGCCCATATCCGCAACCTCTGTATCTCCTCTCTAATTGGTTCCATTTTTTTCCGCAAGCAAAGTAATAAAATCTCAATCGTCTCACATCATCAAATCGCCTTCTCTCACCAGCACCATCTCTCCCTCTCTCCATCGACATTCAGGTCTTCTTCTCCGTTTCGGTGTTTGGTAACATGACTGCAACAATCTGCAAAACAATCCGATTCTTCTCCCAACCCTCGAATCATTGCAGCTTCAATTGGGAGAAATTTTGATTGCGAAGCAATGGCTACACACGCCACCAACGAGAAAAATCAATCCCGTCCAAATATGTCTGACTTCCTTTGGGTCATTAAACATGAGTTCTAGAGGATATTAAATCAAAATGCTACACTTTTTTTTGTTCCTCTGAAATGTCAAGACTTATTGAGTTTAAATTGGTTTATAAGACTAATGTCTCAAGTTGCTATTTACACTTGAATATAACTGGCTTGTGTGAAGAGTCCCTGATAATTAGACACATCTCTTATAAGTGCATTATGTAAATCATATTTAAGAAGTCTAGAGCTGCTCAATTAATCAAACAAAGTCATTGATTTTGCATTTGTCAAACGTGAGATGATTGTAAATTTCGGAAAAATGGGATCGAAGACCGTTTGTTATAGTAGATGTTATATAATACAGAGAAAAACACGGGTTCATTGTACTTAAACAACAAGACTAAAAGGTTAGGTTTAGGAGACTTTTTGGCCTTTTATTATTCGGTAAAAAACGACGGCCCTTGCAAGACCGCCAGTTGTTCCGAGGCTTTGTCAATTGACCATCTAAACATGACTTGCGTCTGACGCAACAAATGGGTTGATCGTGTCCCCCCATTTAGGTGCGGAGATGCGGAATTTTGTCAAAAGAAGGGAACCTCGTTCGACGTAGAAGATAGGAATAAGAGCACTAAAATTCATAAAATTTTGAGTAAAATTTTTAAAAAGTATAATGAAACCTTAAAACTTGTCATGAAGGTATAATCGATTTTTAAACTTTCAAAAAATATAATCAATAAAATGATTTAATTAGATTAATTTAGCAAATATTATGACTTGATTGCACTTTTTAAAATTTTATAACTTGAATGCAATTTCGTGAAAGTTTTAGGATTTAATTGTAATTTTGAAAGTTTTAGAATTTAGTTGCATTTTCATGACAAATTTTAAAACTTCAAATACACTTATCTTTAAAAGATAATAGGCCACAAACATAAAAATGTCGAAGGGAAGCTCTGCACGGAAATGCTCTCTCTCTCTCTCTCTCTCTCTCTCTTTGATCGGCCACAAATGATGTTCTAAATGAAACCCACTTCAAAGATGAAAAATCTTGAGAATGAACTATATGATAGTGAAGAAATCCAATAATCGAGAAGACAAGATCTCTATAAAGAAGGTGAAACTAAGAAATAATAATAATTGAAAGTGATCGAAAAGAAAAGTTACTGCATATATTATAAATTGAAACAACATCAATCTATGCCATTAATTATGGGAGTCTTCTCATCCTAAGGTCCACATGATCAACTATTCTTGTGGATTTGATCAACATAAGCCTATAGATCTTTCAATATATTTTCGGAAAGGTGGCCAAAGGAGACAAGTGGCACTTGAAAGGCTATAAATAAAAGGAGAAAAGTGCAGGGCCATAGTCTTCAGCGTTTTATTGCCCAACTCGAAAGAGAAAAAATAAAAGTAGCTCCCCACAAATGAGCCCAATAAATTTAAGAAATCTATCAGGTGATCTTTTTCATCCGCCTAGAATTAAAAAAAGGGGAGTTTTGCGTCCTAGCAGATTAAATTCTTTGGGAAGTAACAAATTGCATGAGAAACGGGTAAAAGGAAGGGAAGCTTACCAATACGTTAAATTTAACAATTCTTTTTAAAAATTGCAAACCATAGTTAAAGCGATTATCAACTATTGTTCTATTAAGTTACTAACTAATTTTGCGTTGCTAACTTTTATATGAGTTAGTTATCAATGTTTATTAATGAATAAGAATTAGTAACTGAAAACTAGTTGTTTAATTAACTTGACAAAAATTGGTAAGCCACTCTAATTTAATTTAGTAATTTCATAAGAGTCAGTAAATCTGAAGTTCTAAAAGTTATGCAAACAAAGGTTGGTAAGTTAGTGCAAAGTCGGTAATCTACAAACTCTTAAAAACAAGTTATAATTTCATAAAAATGTGGGTAAGTTATTATAAGTCACCTGTAAAGAGAGTCGTCCGTCATTTTTATAATATTCCTGCAACGCTTCCAAATGGATATTGAAATTTACAAGAACAGAAAAGAAATTCATATTTTTATTATGAAATAGAAGAATTCTATAGGATTATTGTAAGCAAATATGTCTTTTACCAAATCCAAATTTCTTTATCTTCAAACTACCGCCTAACATCATTATATTAATCACTTTAAAAACATTCACGCCCTTCGGTGTTTTGGAGGGAAATTAGTTTGTGCAAGTTTTCATTTTCACCTATAAATCTTCTTGTTCAGTTGTTGAAATACTACCTTTTTGGGTAAATTTCACAGCAGCCCAACACGGGGAAGTAAAGTCAGATGAAAGCGGTGTAAGTGAAATGGAATGCTCCATTAATGGTCGGTTTGTTAATGTTTCTATTTCTCAAAATTTTCATTCTTTTGTTCTCTAGAATAGAAAAATAATAGAAATCCCTTTGATAACGTCAATTAATTTTCATAATCTTCAGAATATAAAAGTGACTAGGAAATAGTTTGGAATGGAAACAAGAAGTAAAAAAAGTGTTTCTCATTCCTATGAACAATTTCTAGAATAAGTCATTTTCTTTCTTTTCTTTTCTGTTTTTCTTTTCTTCTTCTTCCTCTTCTAACCGGTCGTCGTGGTTGGGCAAGGCCCAACCTCGTTGGGGGCCGGCAAGGCTCCCTCGAGACCGGTGACCTTGCTGGCACTCATTTTTAGGTGATCGCCAACTATCGCCGAGGCCGGGCAACCGGGTTGAGGTAGAAGAAGTGAAGAAAAAAAGAAATGAAAAAAAAAATCTCTAAAAATCATTAAAAAAATCAAAAGAATTTCTATGTCACAAAAAAATTTGAGAATTGTACTAAATGCATTTCTGTCTTTTCTATTCTAGAAATAGAAATTTTGTATAATTATCAAATGCATTCTTTTGCCCAAAAACTGTTCCAAGGAATAAAAATAAAAATATATATATTTCTGAAAAAAATTATCCCTAAAACCAAATACACCCTTTCTGATCTAGTTTCATGGTAATCTTTTTTTTTTTTTTTTTTTTTTTTTGGGAAGGCGGTTGTCATATTGCTGGCCTTTACATACGTAGACTTTGAGGGTCCTTAGGTTATTTTGGTGAACTTAAGGTTTTTTTCTAAGCTATGGTGTCCTCAAAATAGAAAAGATTCTATAACATAAGGTATCTACTCCACTAACCAAAAAACACTTTCTCATTATTTCACTTTGATAATAATTTATAATGTCATATTGTTTCCTACAATTAGTAGTAAGAAATATTATTCAACCACTACGTCCAGTATGTTTGTTTATTTGTTTTTTTGTCAAAAGAAATACGTTGAATTAATATATTTTCGATATGTAGACAAAATCGACTTCATGATTAATTCCAAATTTACATATCACATCATCTATTGGTGAATTAGCCATGCGAGGACTTGTGGAGGAAGACATTAAGTGCTGCAATGGATTAATCCACTTCTCAAAAAATTTGGTGGGCCATTTCCCTGGAGAGGCCAACTCCTCTGACTGAGTCATTAAAGCCCACGAGAGATATTGCTGGCCTTTACATATGTAGACTTTGTGGCTCCTCAGGTTATTTTGGTGAACCTAAGTTTTTCTTTTCTTTTCTCTTTAAGTGAAATACTAATGTGATTGTTAAGCCTTGGTATCCTCAAAATAGAAAACACTCCATAACATAAGGTATCTACTCCACTAGCCACAAAACACTTTCTTATTATTTCACTTTTATAGCAATTTATAATGTCATTGTTTCCTACAATTAGTAGTAAGAAATATTATTCAACCACTATGTCCAATATGTTTGTTTGTTTGTTTTTTGTCAAAAAAAGTACGTTGAATTAATATATTTTCGACATGTAGACAAAATTGATTACATGATTAATTTCAAATGCACATATTAGATCATCTAACGGTGTATTAGCCACGCAGGGATTTGTGGAGACATTAAAGTGTTGTGATAGGTTAGTCCGCTTTTCAAACATTTTGTTGGGTCATTTCCCTAGAGAGGCCAACTCCATCGATGACTAACTCGCTAAAACCCACGAGAGAAATTTACCATCGCATGATTGGGTCTCTTCATCCTCCTCGCCATACCCTGCAGGATTTGTTATGTACCGAAACCCAATTATTTGGCACCTCTAGTTTTCCTAACCGAATCCAATAAAACTTATTTTGACCAAAAAATTCTCTAAATAGGTAAATTCACGAGAAATCATATCAGCTATTTTCAAAAAGAACATTACTCTGCAAGAAATAATTTCCAGTAGTTTACGTCTAAAAGTTTAAAAAAAAAAAAATCAACATAATAAAGTGGAAAACAAAGTTAATTTTAATTTCATTAATTCTATTTATCGAATCTTTATTCTTTATTCTTCATATGCTACCTTTATGTTCCAAAGCCATCTTCCGTCAACTGTACATGTCTAGTTTGTCAAGAGATTCACGGCACCCATTTGAGCCCCACTGGACTACTCGGTTTGACCAACTAGTGGCTGATGAAAGTCTGATCAATACTACTTTTCTCCCATCCGACTTTGAAATTGTCCACTGAGATGCTAGGAAGGATTTTGGGACCATTTTGTTTATCATATTATTTTTAAAAAAAATAGAAAACGTATAACAAAAAAATTATATAAAATCCAGCGCAATCAAGGGTGTTTATATTCGAATTTGTCCCTTTTTTTCTCTTTTTCTTTTTGATTCAGAGAAATTGAATCTCTCTCGAACACATCAATTAAGTCAACTTTGAATCTGAGTGAAAAAAGTTTACATTAAAATCATATCATTAAAATTTTCATTAACTTGGCATATTAAACACATTACAACAATATCTTTTAGTAGGTTCCATGATTAAAAAGCACTTTGCAACAGTGAGTGCCTACTAATCAAGAGTTACAAATTTAAGATAAATTTTCTTATCACGAAAAAAAAGAAATACAAGACATGCCTTTTATTAGGAATTAATATGAAACACATGATATCTGAAACAATTTTCAGAGTACAATGCCCTAGTAAAATTTACTTAAACAATTTTCTAAGCCTAAATGGCACCTGAACCTTGAAACAAAGTTGGCTAGGCGTCGTTCTATGTCCCTATTCTCCTCGACGGCTTGGTGATAGGTGAGGTGTTTCCCCTCCAGGATCAACTCCATCCAGGCATTGATTTCATCCAAGTCTATGAGAGCATCCTGACATGCCACAACCCTCTTTCCAAAGCTCGTCCTCACTTTTTGGCTGATGACGGTCTCCTCTTCAAGAATGGTCAGAAAACTAGGTATCGCATGAGGAAAACCACGGTTGGGACTCCGTGCTTGGATGCTTTTCTGCTCCCTAACCACGTCGTCTCTGTGAGCTATGATCCGCTCCATCATTTTCTAGGTGTCATACCTGATATGGTGCCATCCGCCGTGAAGCTATTGACGATGTCGATTGTAGTCAACACCTCTCATGAGCTCTTCTTCTACTTTATGGTAAGAAGAGGTGGTACCCTAGTTCTTAATGAACGCGTCTAGCGCCTCATAGAAAAAGAGGCAGAACTCATGGAAGTCCTCCCTCAAGCGATGCATGGGAGGAAGGTGAGTAGGCTCGCCATTATAGACGAGTGTGATGACCTCCCCCAAGTTTTTAGGATGGTCAATCAGAAACGTGAACGTAAGAGCAAGCTTTGCGACCAATTTCGTCCATTATAGACGAGTGTGATGGCCTTAATGGATCTCGGCACGGACACCGAAGTCTCAGGCCTCAATCTTGTTGGACCCAAAGCTCGGACATGGGGATCTAGACACAAGTACTGAGGTCCAAGGTCTAGGCTCAACCTTAATGGACTCGAGGCTAGCCACTAGGGTCCTAAGCATGGCCTTGATGGACCTGAGCACGGGTGCTAGGGTTCCTGAGCACAAGCATCAAGGTTCTAGGGTTGGCCTTGATGGACATGAGCTCCAACGTGGGGGAGCTAAGCACGGGTACTTGGGTCCTATGCTCGGCCTTTGTGGACCCAGCCCTGGTGCCAAGGCTTAGGGGCTTAGCCTTGATGGACCGCTAGACACCAAGGTACTAGCACTGGGAAGTTTGGCCTTGATGGACCGAGCGCAAGCATGGGTACCCAAGCATGGGCACTAGGGTTGTGAACCTGGCCTGAATGGACCCAAGCCCTAGCACTTGATGTTGGATGCCGAGGCCCTAGGAATGAGCATTAGGGTTCCCATACCCAAGCGTAAAGTTTTTGATCTAAGAACCAATATCTAGTCATATTTTGAAAAATGGTTTCCAATTTTTTAAAGAGAAAATCATTTTCCTAAATTAAGTATAGACTTTCCGGTGACCCAAAAAACATTTTCCTTTAACTCGTTTTCCTAAGTATTCAAACGCTAGATAATGAGTAAAATGTTTTCTCAAAAAATATTTTTCACGAAATAAATAGGGTCTAAATGAATGAATGATATGTTATTGGATGTTAGAATGAGCTTTGGGGCAAAGGAATATTGAAAATTGACGCAAGAAAACTCTAAAAAGACCAACAGTGTGCTGAATGCCCGTTGTCCAGACCATGGAGCGGTTTGTAAAGTGTGTATTCAGCCCACTTTTGGGCCCTAAATCGATGCAGAAACGGACTGTGATACCAGGGTTTCAATGCGCAAAATGGAAATTGTTCAAGACAAAGGATATATAAGCAATACAATTTCGAGTGTGAAATCCAAACAAGGGAAAAACCTAGACTTTACCCAACCGCAAATCACGTCACGCTTCCAAGGAATTCCATAAAAGCTCTCAGAAACTAGATTCCGACAAGACAACGAGAGATTTAGTTCATTCACACGAACAAATTCGAAATACAAAAGAAATAGAACAGAGAAATTTCCTGATTGTTGGACCGCTGGATAGGTCACGAACTGGCCATGAAAAGAGAAGCTTTGAATATCAGATACGCGGCCCCTTTGATAGGGTTGAAGATTCAGGTGACTCGGAAAGCTCATCAAAATTACAACTTGTTCTAGAAATATCATGCCCGTCTCCTTCGGTAAGGTTGGATAGCAACGTGCTGTAGAGGCCCCACGATATTCCTACATGTTCCGATATAGAACAAATGCATTATCCCCCCGCTGGACTACTAATTCTGACCGAGTAGTCCGATTTATTCGGTTTTTGTCTTCGAAGACCTACTTATAGGCACCATCTCCTTTGCACAAACTAAGATTTTATCATACTATCCTCCTAATTCCAGCATGATTCAACAGTGAACCATGCTCATATAGGTGAACGTGGTGGGTCCTAATGACCTAGGCTTTTGGTTCCTGAGCAACTTGCGATCAATTTTGGGACGGTTCAATGTACACGAAAATGAGATGGTCCACAGAGGTTCCCTGACGACTAGACTTTAGACTAGGAAAAAGAGAGAGAACAAGGTTGTATAAAAGGAAAAAAGTCATAAAAAAACTACAAATTATGTGTGATGCCATTATCTTGAAATTTTCTTACAATATCAAAAATCCTAAATTATATTTATTGTGACAAATTTACCTTAAACTTTTTCTTGTGACATAAAAAAACTCAAAACTTGTACTTATGTGACATGTTTACAATTCGTCAAAGTTTCGTTAAACATTTATCAGCCAAAACGTTATTTTTTATTTCACCTAAGCTATATGAGTGCCACATCAACACCATTTGCTTTCTGTCGTCCATATAGGTAGATTTTTAACGGTCCTCATTGACAAAATTTTAATGAATGGTAAATGTGTAAAGAGCTATCCATAGTCCAGGGCACCACTCATGTGTCAATTTCATAAATCATGTTTAAGAAGTTTAGCATTGGTCTAATATCAAAGCGAGTCACTGCTTACGCACGGTGCTAAACGGAAGATGACTGCCAATTTTGAAAAGTATGACCGATTATTGGTTATTATTAGCAATATTATACGATGCAAAGGAAAACACGTTTTCCGTTTACTGGACCCCCTTCTTTCTTTATATTAGGCTTTTCTTGTTTGGTCAAAAACAACGGCCAATTGCTAGAGTACACAGTGGGCTGCCAGTTGAGTCTCTTATTATAATCGCGATGCACAAAGGACCCTGACCCTCGCAACTATCTGGAAGCCATCTTTACACCCGTTGTTCTCAGCCGCCCAACGACGGACCCACCGGGAGGCTGGCAAGAGCCCCCGTGAATCTATCCGCTGGTCATCGATGCGAATCTCTTTGCATGCGCAAAATATGGTTTATGATAGTTTATGTTAAGTTTTAGTATCCTAAACCTCGAGTCTAGAGTAATGTAATTCCTTTATCTCGTTCCCTAAGCTAAGTTTCCATGTCCGCAATTACCGCCATCAGTTGTGACGAGCTATTTGTCAATTGAGCATCTAAACATGACCTAGGTTCAACCTTCAATAAATTTTTATTGCCCTAATCACTACTTAAAGGATGTTTATCTCGAGCTAAGCCATATAATTAGATGTTTCTTTGATAATTAATGGAAAAAAAAAATCACTAGTCACCAGTTTTTCCAACAACTCTTTGATAACTTACCAATAATTATATTGATAACAAATAATAAAACCATCAAAGAAGATACATACTACCTTACTTAATAAGATACATAAGAGGTAGTAAATGTGGAGTAAATAATATCCAAAATAAAATTTCAAGGAAAACATATACCGAAAGTAGGAACTCATATCGTATTTCGGAGCAATGCAGGGGAAGCTGAATAATATACAGGAGAGGTAGTAAATGTGGAGCATTCAATGCCGCTAGTCGAGGTGGCATGAGACAAAGGAATCGATACCGTAGAGAATGTGGATAGAGGCCCCGGGTATGTAGGGACTGGCAATTTTGATGGGAGAACAGGTGCTATAGTGTTAAAGTTGAGAACGTTTGATGCTTCTCTTATGGAAGGATGGGCAGTGTAGTCCGGATGAGCACACCATAGCCCTACAACCATCAAGCACTCCAATTGATTCCCATCGAAATCGATACCAAGTTTCGGATCTACCGCATCAAGTAGCCTCTTGGTCCCATATAGCTCCCAAACCCAGTCCACAAGCCTGACTTGGCCTTCCTCGGCCCTTGGCTTGATGACTTCTCTTCCACAAGTTATTTCTAATATAACAACTCCAAAGCTATAGACATCTGATTCCTTGCTAGCCTTACCCATGTAAACACATTCAGGAGCCATATAGCCCATGGTTCCAGCTAGCACTGTCGTTCGTAACCCTTTGGTATGGTCAACCAGCCTAGCCAAACCGAAGTCTCCTATTTTGGCATCAAAATCAGAATTGAGCATGATATTGCTGGACTTTATATCCCGATGTATAACGCATTGTTCCCATTCTTCATGGAGGTAGAGTAATGCCGAGGCTATGCCTTGCACGATTTTGTATCGGTTCTCCCATGGCAAGAAAGATTGTTCTTTGAATAGATGAGAATCAAGGCTACCATTAGACATGAATTCATAGATAAGAAGGAGTTCCTTTTTCTCATGACACCATCCAATGAGTTGGACTAAGTTTCTATGTCGTAGCCGGCTTATGATCGTCACTTCGGCAGCATACTCCTTTATCCCTTGTCTTGACCCTGGGTTAATCTTCTTGATTGCAACATTAGCATTCACACTGGTCAAGTAACCTTCGTATACTCTACCGAAGCCCCCTTCTCCAAGCAACCGTTCGACTGCGAAATTACCAGTCGCCTCGACCAATTCCTTGTAGGGGAATTTCTTGGGGCCTGACACTTGCTCGAATTCTCCGTCAATCACTAGATTATCTTCTTCTCCACTCATGTTAGCTCTTTTGCTCTCCAAACGGTGACGAAACCAAATAACGGCTAAAACAAGAACGAGCAAAAAGAAAGAACCTGAGCCTAAGATAGGCCATAGCCATGACTTGCTCTTTTTTCCAGCCACTTGTATAGTAGATCTGAATTCCCATGCCTTTATAGTGTGCAACTCGGAGTACGTAGCTGTGGCAGCTGAGAAACCAAAAGTCACCCACTCCGGCAAATAATCAGCCAAGTTGACTTTGTGATCGATAGCAGCGGAATTTATGATGGTATTCGTGGCATCAGCATCCATCATGAGAATGCTTAAGTTTTGCGTGCTAGACTTGTACGTAACCGTAGCCTTGATCTGTCCACCGCTCCTGACTTTATCATCGAGCCAACCGACGCATCTAGTTTCCACAGAAGTGAGACTACTCAAGTCTATACCGATATGTGAGTCGCTACCATTTGCTACAACTGGTGAACAATTCGGGTCCTTGATGGCACCCTCATTATTGTAACAAGTGTCGAACTCGATGGCTACGAACGGAAGTTGAGGATGATCAGCAGAGCGACTTATAATACCGAGGTTACCTCCGCTCGAGCTGTTCGGGATATAAGACCCACTGGGGACAAGAAAGAAGGTGAATCCATCAGCGAAAGGTGTTCGGTTTTGCGCATCGATGACAAAGGTGAATTGGGTAGTGAAATCCGCCACGTTACCGGTTGCGTTATCCCAGAGGTGCATCGGCTCGTGGTATGTGACCCACCCGTTTTTGCCTTTACTGTTGGGCGTAATTTGGATGGAGTGCTGGGAGTCGATTCTCGCATCACCTTGGCATTCCATCATACTATCGTTGAAAGTTTGGAAGTTGAAATGGATGCCCTGTGACGATGCCGAAGCAGTGAAGGCGAAGGCTAGAGAGAAAACCAAGACTGAGAGTGATTGAAGCTCTCTGGTCTTGAAACTTTTGATATCTGCTGAGCTGCGAAGTTCCATTCTCGTTGAGGAAACACTGGGAGTTTTTTTTTTTTTTTGTTAAGAAAGACTGAGAGTTGGCACAACTTTTTGGTGCCTTGACGTTGTTACCTGCACATATAGGTGGTCCATGGCGTGCTCCAATGATTTTTCTTTATGGAAGAAATGGCCATCGTTGTGAAACGGTTCAATGTGAACGATATCGACAAGGTCTCACGCGTGCTTCCACAACCACTAGTCTCTCGACTTTAAAAAAAAAAAAAAAAAGAGCATGATTAGTCGCTCCACTCCACTCATTTCATGCCCATATTTTCAGATTTTTTTTTTTTCTCTCTCCATAGGTTTTTCAACTCACGTGAAAGAACCTATGGAGAGAAAAAAAAAAAAAAAAACCTATGTGCGACCACCAAAGTCATGCACCTACATCGCAATTGCATTGCATATACTTTTCCCCCTCCTTCAGATAAGCACGGCTTATCGCCACGTCAGCACCCCACACATAAATCTCCTTTTTCCCCTCACGCGGGGCCCACTAACGGGCCCCAAAAAGCTGGGAAAAGCCCCTCGGGGGAGCAGAAAAGCCGGGAAAAAATCTTCCCCCGCGCACCCCCGCCGATCGCGCGACACATCAGAACGCGTGTGACCCACTGACGAGGATTAACCACCCCGGCCTCGACTTCTGTTCCCCGCACCCGCGCCCCGACACGTGTCCCACTCTGCCGTTTCCTGCTTTTACTTGGGCAGTGCGTGCTCCACGGGACGATAAGGAAAAAAGAGGAAAAAAAGAGAAAAAAGAAAAAGAAAGAAAAAGGGTCAGGCCCAACAACTTCAGTTCCCTAGTCTTTTGGTCTTGCGCCCAAAAGTCAACCGAGATTTCTCTTCCCAGGGCTTAGTTTAATTTAATTTAATTTAATTTAATTACTTTTTGTAAGTGGTGTATTGTGTCGTGGGTAGTTAAAGAAATTTCGACCGCGATATGCAATTAGATTAAGCTTATCTTGCATGTGAGGGGCGGCCGTGTCAATGGTTATGCATTTTTTATTTGAACGTATGATCCACCGGGGGATATGGATTGATTGACCATTTTAAATTTTTTATTAAAAAAATTAGAATGCTTTCTCTAAAGCGTGATCTTGGTAATCATGCAATTTGGGAGAAAGAGGGATGGTTGTGATCATCTAATTAAGAATTGGACCTCATAATTATGTGCTCAAGGGCCAGGTTCGTGGCCCAAAAGAAAGTCTAGGGCTTTTTGGAAGCACACGTGTGGAGCTCATTAAGTGGGCTTCTCTGCTTTGTAGCTCATCGTGTGGTGGTGGCTGGAAAGCAAGTAAAATAAATTAACGAATAAATAAATAGGGAAATAGTTGGCCAAAAAGAAAATAGGAAGAGAAAGGAGAAATCCTTCTACGCGTTTACATGTGGCAGAATTATGTGCAACGATCCTCTAATATCATATATCATATGTAGTTGTAAAATCAAGTGGAAAATGGTACATTTGATTTTGCTTTGATATATGTTAAAAGCTAAGTAATTGTTTAAATAAGAGTTTGATCCTGTTTATTTTTAAGAATCTAAAGTACGATGATAGTCGGTTACTTTCTCTCTTTCCTCACTCTCTCTTCGTTTGCTCTGTTATTTAGACAGATAATAAATGAACTGAAATGATGTGATGTTGTAATTTTTTATAATTGCCTGACCTTTTTTCTTTAATTTCTCCTTTTCTTTTCGCTTTTTCTTTTCTTTTCTACACCATTATTGATCCTCTTCCTTATGTCCCATCTACTTCCACTTCATTGCCAAGAAGACATCACTGTTCATCTTCTTCTTACGTGACCGCCCTCGCCCATATCCGCAACCTCTGTATCTCCTCTCTAATTGGTTCCATTTTTTTCCGCAAGCAAAGTAATAAAATCTCAATCGTCTCACATCATCAAATCGCCTTCTCTCACCAGCACCATCTCTCCCTCTCTCCATCGACACTTCTTTTCCGTTTCGGTGTTCAGTAACAGCGCCGCAACGATCTGCGAAACTGTAATATTATGTTAGTGGGCCCCAAAAGAAGAAACTGAAAAAGAAATTGAAAAGTCAGCAAAGCAAAAAGGAGAGGGGAGAGGGCTCGGCTAAATAGAAGCTGAGTTTTCCCTCAACCAAAAGAAAAGAAAGAAAAGAAGAAGAAGAAGAGAAAGGGGAAGAAAGGAAAGGAATCTTGGCACGTGCACGTCTCGAATGCCTCGCCAAGCCGACTCGACTCCATAACACAGCACCCGGTAAGAGATCAAGCCCTCGTTCGTCCGATTGAAGTAATTTTTGGATTTAGGACTTAAATTCGAAATTTTTGGAAAACTGAGCGGCGAAGTCTAATTTTGGAGTCGTTGAGCCGTGTATTTTTGCAAGAATGGTAATTTAGGGTGTTGTGGAGCTGTGGGATTTTACGGATTGTGATTTGAGCCTATGGTTTGTCCGAAACAAAATTTCAAAGTTTCCCGCGCGCAGTGAACAGTACGCGTCCAGCAGCTTTGGGCCCGTATTTTGTCATTTTTCGGCTTGATTTTAGGATGGCCAAGTTGGAATTCTTGTGATATGTTTCAAGAGCTCTCTATTGAATATAAGTACGTTCGGATCGGAGTTCGAAAGAGAAAGTTAAGGGCAATCAAGTTTTGCACTTAAATTTCGTGTTGCGAATGGCTTGAACAATCGCTTTGGTTATGCGATTTGTTAGCGCGTAGAAGTCCTTTTGTTAGAGTTAAGGCGTAATTTAGTTGTTTCGAAGTAGAGATAGAGTTTTATTAGATTTTAACAATTTTCTCGGTTATTTGATAGGACCTTGAATTCGACGATACGAGTATCGTTCGTCGTTTGGTCGTCGACGACGAGGTGAGTGGTACTATATCTTCTTTGGTTTTATAAAATCATGTCTTGAAGTATATATTTGTATATATACTGAATTGAGAAGAGCATTTTTATTGCATAAAAGCCAGATCGAGCAATTGCTACCCTTTAGTTGATTGTGAATCTTTGAAAAGCACATTATACAAGGTTTGTGGAGAAACATATATGAAATTGCTTTGCGACTGATTTATGAAAAGGTTTATGATGATTTGAGAAACGGATATGAAATGGATGATGGGCTATGTTGCAAAATGTTATTTGTTTGGTTTGAGATATTGATTTTTGGATTGGATTTCTGGTATTGGAGAATGGTTATTTATGCTCAATATGACTGTGAATCCAGTGATGGGTTTTGGGGTATGCATACCAGGTTTAGGATATCCTTCGGGCCTAGCCACCGGCTTTGTAGGTGGAGACCTTACCAAGGGGAGAATCTTGGTCGCCTTGTCACAAGGCGTTGTGTCGTGACCATGGTTAGTTATTGAGCAAAAGATTGATCAATGGATAGACCATTGACATGTGTTTTTGATGGAGATTATTCAATGGATTCGACCATTGATACTTGACTTTTGATGGCAATTCAAATGAGTTTTCCCTATTACTATAAATCTTTGATGATAAGAAATAACTCTTATAAGATTCAATACTTATTTTATATATTGAGTTGGCGTTATGAAGTTTGGTATTGCTTTGTATACGTGCATAGTGGTTGTTCGATCCGCTTAGAAGATATTTACTACTCACCGAGCTGTGGTTGCTCATCCCACTCCTCCTTTAATCTTTTCGGGTTCCTCGGCTAGAGGCGAATAGAGCGAGTGCGCCGTTGTGGGAAAACTTTTGGGGAGTTCTATTTTGTTTTTGGTATGGTTTAAGGAAGTGGTGTAAATAATACTTACTAGTAGTTGGATTGTCCGAGTTTTAAGCATATATCTCTTTTTCTTTTGGTGGATTATAGAAACTCGATGTTGCAACCAATTTGTTGGTTTACCTGATATATATGGTTTGAGATATATATATATAAGTTAATATCAGTTTGTTGGTTGTGTTTGAGGCTGCGTTCTTTGTAAAGAAGGACGGCCATGTCATTCCCATTCCTTGTAGTTTTTGGGGTGTGACATTTTTGGTATCAGAGCCTAAGTTTTGATCTTTTTGGGTGTAGTTATGGGACGTTGTGAGGTTGTGTGATAGGTTTTATTTTTTTGCGTTAGTCTTCTAGATTCTAAGGTGTAGTTTCATTCTTGGATTCAGGTGATCATGAGTACCGACTTTGAGACACTTGCCTCACTTCGTAGGAGTCGCAGAGGCAAACGAGTCGCTACCCCTGAGGCTAGCGACATGCCTCAAGCTTCTCGAGGTGCGTCTTTGAGAAGGAGACTTGAGGACCACTATGATAGGAGTCCTGACTTGCATGAAGTCAGAGAAGAGGATCAAGAGCCAACCCGTTCAACTGAATTTGAACAGGCAATGATCCATTGGTATCGCCAAGCAAAGGAATTAACTGGAGATGGAATGACGAGTTCAGGCACTTTTGCCCATTTTAGAAAGGCGAAACCACCCACTTTTGATGGGAAAGCTGATCCTCTTGCGGCTGAGCGCTGGATTAAAAAGATTGATGGGATCTTTGAAGCTGAAGAGGTTCCCGAGGATCGGAAGGTTAAATTTGCCACCCAATACCTGGAAGGTGAAGCAGAGTTTTGGTGGGATGGAATGAAGCCAAGTCTTGGAGGTAGGGATGTTATTATATCTTGGGAGGACTTTAAAAAGGCGTTCAACGCTCAATTCTTCCCAAAGTCATTCCAGCAAAGATGAAGGGTGACTTTGTACATGTATCTCGGGGTGACTCCACTGTTTTGGAGTATTCAGTCCGCTTTAATCGTTGAGTAGATTTGCGAGCACTTGGTAGCAAATGAAGAAGATAAGGCCGACCATTTCCTAGGAGGGCTCCGACCTGAGATTAATTCCGCACTTGCACCTTTCGTATTAACAACTTATAAGGATGTGCTAGAACGAGCAATCAAGGTGGAACAAAGTATTTTGAAGCACGGCACACAAGGAGCACCTCAGCCCAAAAGGTTTAAGCCCACAAATGTGCAAGGTAGCCATACTGATGGTAGTGGAAGGAGAAGAGGCTTCACCGGCCGGGCAGTTCAAAAATCCAAGTAACCAAGGCCCTTGTAATACATGTGAAAATTATCATCATGGTGAGTGTTATCGGAAAATTGGAGTATGCTTCTCATGTGGGAAAGCGGGACACATGCTACGAGATTGTCCTACACGAAGGAATCCTCCTATTGGCAATAGATCATGTAATCTATGTGGGCGACAAGGGCACCTAGCACACCAGTGTTTCAGGCGGAGGAATACCCCTTTTGTTGGTAGGCCCCAAGAGAACCAACAAAGACAAAGTACAAGTGGGAAAGTTTTTGCAATGACGAAGGAGGATGCGGCAAAGCATCTAATGCAGTGGTTGCAGTGTAATATTTCTATTGCCTCGCATTGTGCTTATGCATTATTTGACCCCGGTGCTACGCACTCCTTCATTTCAACTGAATTTGCAAAGAAGCTTGATGTGTTGCCTGACCCTCTTGAATGTGAATTGTGTGTTGATACTCCTACTGGCGATTTCTTAGTTGGTCATCATGTGTTCAAGAGATGTGTGATTCGGGTTAACAATGTTGAAATGCCTGTGGATCTAGTGGAGTTAAATATTCGAGATTTCGATGTTATTATAGGGATGGATTGGTTATCTACCTATCGTGCCATTGTTGACTGTTTTTCAAAGAAAGTGATATTTAGACTTTCGAATCAACCCGAATTCTCTTTTTCGGGAAGTTGTGAAAACACTTCTCCAAGGTTGATCTCGGCTTTGCAAGCGAGGAAACTTTTGAGAAAAGGTTGTTGTGGTTATTTAGCTTGTGTAAAAGACACAAGTAAGGTTGTAGTAAAGTTGGAAGATGTTCCCTGTCGTTAGAGAGTTTCCAAGTGTATTTCCCGAGGATTTACCAGGCTTGCCTCTTGATAGAGAAATTGAGTTTTGTATTGAATTGATGCCCGGTACAAAGACCAATCTCTAAGGCACCATATCGGATGGCACCCCACTGAATTAAAAGAGTTGAAAACGCAGCTACAAGAGCTTTTGGATAAGGGTTTCATTAGACCCAAGTGTTTCACCTTGGGGAGCTCTGTTCTATTTGTGAAAAAGAAGGATGGTAGTATGCGGCTTTGCATAGATTATCGAGAGCTTAACAAGGTAACGGTCAAAAACAAATATCCTTTGCCCCGGATTGAGGATTTATTTGATCAACTTCAGGGAGCTCAGGTATTTTCCAAGATCGACCTTCGTTCTGGGTATCATCAATTGAAGATAAAGATAGATGATGTGCCTAAAACGCTTTCGTAACAGGTATGGCCATTATGAATTTCTCGTCATGCCTTTTGGATTAACAAATGCGCCTGCTGCCTTCATGGACTTGATGAACAGGGTGTTCAGGGAATATCTAGACAAATTTATTGTGGTGTTCATTGATGACATCCTAGTATATTCGAAGAGTTTAGAGGAACACGAACAACACTTGAGGTTTGTCTTGCAAACTTTGCATGAAAGGAAGTTGTATGCTAAATTTAGTAAGTGTGACTTCTGGCTTGATCATATAGAATTCTTGGGTCATGTGATCTCGAAAGATGGCATATTAGTGGATCCAAAGAAGGTTGAAGCAGTTGTTAAGTGGAATCGTCCAACTAATGTTACAGAAGTGAGAAGTTTTCTTGGGCTAGCCGGCTACTATAGGCGATTTGTAGAGGGGTTCTCAAAGATTGCTGGTCCACTTACCCGTCTAACTCAGAAAAAAGTTAAATTTGAATGGTCAGACCAATGTGAACGCAGTTTTCAAGAGTTGAAGAGACGGCTGGTGTCGGCTCCTATTCTAACTCTACCGTCCGGAAGTGGTGGCTTCGTAATCTCATCGCGACGCATCCAAAGAAGGTTTGGGTTGTGTTCTTATGCAAGATGGCAAAGTTGTTGCCTACGCTTCGAGACAATTGAAATTACATGAGAAGAACTACCCCACTCATGATTTGGAATTAGCGGCGGTTGTGTTTGCCTTGAAGATATGGCGACACTATTTGTATGGTGAAAATGTGAAGTCTTTATCGACCACAAGAGTCGAAGTATATCTTTACTCGAAAGAACTAAACATGAGGCAAAGAAGATGGCTAGAACTTTTGAAGGATTATGACTTGTCCATTAATTACCATCCGGGTAAGGCTAATGTGGTAGCGGATGCTTTGAGTCGTAAATCATTTGGAAATATGGCAGCTTTGCTCACTTCTCAGAAATCTATTCTTGAAGATATGAGGAAGTTAGACTTGGAGGTGTTGGTGCAGCAACTTGGTGCTCAATTAGCTAATCTTCAAGTACAACCTATGTTGATTGACAGAATTAAGGTTAAACAGAATGAAGACCCACAATTACAAAAAATTAGAGAAGGTGTGGAAGCTGGAAGACAAGCGGATTTTGGTTTACACATAGATGGATCCTTAAGGTTTCGTGGTCGACTATGTGTTCCCGAGGACTCAAATCTAAAAAGGAGATCCCGCAAGAAGCTCACAAGTACTAGATTTTCAATTCATCCAGAAGCACTAAAATGTATAAAGACTTGAGAGAAAACTTTTGGTGGATCAACATGAAAAAGGATATTATAAAATTTGTCGATCAATGTTTAGTTTGCCAGCAAGTGAAAATTGAGCATCAGAAACCAGGTGGACAGTTGCAACCCCTAGAGATACCTAAATGGAAGTGGGAGCATATTGCCATGGACTTTGTAGTCGGTCTACCGAGGACGCCAAGTGGTAAGAATGCTATATGGGTGATTGTCGATCGATTGACTAAGTCTGCTCACTTTCTATCATATCGATTTGGCCTTTCAATGGAAGATATGGCAAAGCGATATGTTAATGAGATAGTGAAGCTTCATGGAGTCCCAAAGTAAGCATTATTTCGATAGGGATCCTAGGTTCGTGTCTAACTTTTGGAAGAGTTTGCAAGGAGCATTGGGCACTAAACTCAACTTGAGTACAGCTTTCCATCCACAAATGTATGAAGGACGGTCGGAGAGAACAATCCAGACATTAGAGGATATGTTGAGATCATGCATCATTGACTTCGGCGGTTCTTGGGAAGAACATCTACATTTGGCAGAATTTTCTTATAACAATAGTTATCACTCCAAAGCATTAAGATGGCACCCTTTGAAGCTTTATATGGTCGAAAATGCAGAAGCCCTATTTGTTGGGACGACGTTGGTGAGAAAAGACTAACGGCCCCGAGTTCATTCAACAGTCGAAGAGAAAGTTAGGTTGGTTCGGGAACGTCTCGTAACGGCTCAAAGTCGTCGAAAAGTTATGCGGATCTGAAAAGACGCAAGTTAGAATTTAATGTGGGGGATCACGTATTCTTAAAAGTTTCTCCTACGAAGGGTGTAATGAGATTTGACACACGTGGGAAGTTAAGTCCAAGGTACGTGGGACCATTCTTGATCTTAGAGAAAATTGGTGAAGTCGCTTATAAATTGGCTTTGCCACCGGCATTATCAGTGTCCATAATGTGTTCCATGTCTCTTTGTTGCGGAAATATGTGCCAAATCCTGAACATGTACTAGACTTTACACCATTGAGATTACGGGAGAACTTGACATATGAGGAGCAGCCTATTCGCATTGTCGATAGGAAGGATCAGGTATTGCGGCGACGAACCATTCCTTATGTAAAAATACAATGGCAAAACCATACCGAGAGGGAGGCTACTTGGGAGCTCGAGGAGGAGGCAAGACACAAATACCCTCACTTCTTTCATGATTAAAGTACATGTAAATTTCGAGGACGAAATTTTTTTAAGGATGGTAGAATGTAATATTATGCAATAATGTAATATTATGTTAGTGGGCCCCAAAAGAAGAAACTGAAAAAGAAATTGAAAAGTCAGCAAAGCAAAAAGGAGAGGGAGAGGGCTCGGCTAAATAGAAGCTGAGTTTTCCTCAACCAAAAAGAAAAGAAAGAAAAGAAGAAGAAGAAGAGAAAGGGGAAGAAAGGAAAGGAATCTTGGCACGTGCACGTCTCGAATGCCTCGCCAAGCCGACTCGACTCCATAACACAGCACCCGGTAAGAGATCAAGCCCTCGTTCGTCCGATTGAAGTAATTTTTGGATTTAGGACTTAAATTCGAAATTTTTGGAAAACTGAGCGGCGAAGTCTAATTTTGGAGTCGTTGAGCCGTGTATTTTTGCAAGAATGGTAATTTAGGGTGTTGTGGAGCTGTGGGATTTTACGGATTGTGATTTGAGCCTATGGTTTGTCCGAAACAAAATTTCAAAGTTTCCCGCGCGCAGTGAACAGTACGCGTCCAGCAGCTTTGGGCCCGTATTTTGTCATTTTTCGGCTTGATTTTAGGATGGCCAAGTTGGAATTCTTGTGATATGTTTCAAGAGCTCTCTATTGAATATAAGTACGTTCGGATCGGAGTTCGAAAGAGAAAGTTAAGGGCAATCAAGTTTTGCACTTAAATTTCGTGTTGCGAATGGCTTGAACAATCGCTTTGGTTATGCGATTTGTTAGCGCGTAGAAGTCCTTTTGTTAGAGTTAAGGCGTAATTTAGTTGTTTCGAAGTAGAGATAGAGTTTTATTAGATTTTAACAATTTTCTCGGTTATTTGATAGGACCTTGAATTCGACGATACGAGTATCGTTCGTCGTTTGGTCGTCGACGACGAGGTGAGTGGTACTATATCTTCTTTGGTTTTATAAAATCATGTCTTGAAGTATATATTTGTATATATACTGAATTGAGAAGAGCATTTTTATTGCATAAAAGCCAGATCGAGCAATTGCTACCCTTTAGTTGATTGTGAATCTTTGAAAAGCACATTATACAAGGTTTGTGGAGAAACATATATGAAATTGCTTTGCGACCGATTTATGAAAAGGTTTATGATGATTTGAGAAACGGATATGAAATGGATGATGGGCTATGTTGCAAAATGTTATTTGTTTGGTTTGAGATATTGATTTTTGGATTGGATTTCTGGTATTGGAGAATGGTTATTTATGCTCAATATGACTGTGAATCCAAAGTGATGGGTTTTTGGGGTATGCATACCAGGTTTAGGATATCCTTCGGGCCTAGCCACCGGCTTTGTAGGTGGAGACCTTACCAAGGGGAGAATCTTGGTCGCCTTGTCACAAGGCGTTGTGTCGTGACCATGGTTAGTTATTGAGCAAAAGATTGATCAATGGATAGACCATTGACATGTGTTTTTGATGGAGATTATTCAATGGATTCGACCATTGATACTTGACTTTTGATGGCAATTCAAATGAGTTTTCCCTATTACTATAAATCTTTGATGATAAGAAATAACTCTTATAAGATTCAATACTTATTTTATATATTGAGTTGGCGTTATGAAGTTTGGTATTGCTTTGTATACGTGCATAGTGGTTGTTCGATCTGCTTAGAAGATATTTACTACTCACTGAGCTGTGGTTGCTCATCCCACTCCTCCTTTAATCTTTTCAGGTTCCTCAGCTAGAGGCGAATAGAGCGAGTGCGCCGTTGTGGGAAAACTTTTGGGGAGTTCTATTTTGTTTTTGGTATGGTTTAAGGAAGTGGTGTAAATAATACTTACTAGTAGTTGGATTGTCTGAGTTTTAAGCATATATCTCTTTTTCTTTTGGTGGATTATAGAAACTCTGATGTTGCAACCAATTTGTTGGTTTACCTGATATATATGGTTTGAGATATATATATATAAGTTAATATCAGTTTGTTGGTTGTGTTTGAGGCTGCGTTCTTTGTAAAGAAGGACGGCCATGTCATTCCCATTCCTTGTAGTTTTTGGGGTGTGACAGAAACAATCCGATTCTTCTCCCAACCCTCGAATCATTGCAGCTTCGCTCACACTCCTTCAATTCAATCGTCGTGATTCGGATACGTTAGTGAAGCTGAAGAGAGAGATGACCCCTTCCCACTTCCTCACTCCTCAGAGACAAGAAACGGTCTCCAAAAATGGAGTTCGAAGAAGCTATGATGAAGCCGACCACCCACAGGCCCAACGAAAGAAAAGGTGGCACTATCATCTCCTTTCGCAAGTCGCCGAAACCCGACTATCCGAAACCGACCATCATACTCGATAAGCCATGCCCGATGAGTTCTTTTGCCCCGTTTCGTGGTCTCTCATGGCGAAAGGAGATGAACAGTAAGGAAAATAAATAAAAAATCAGAACGATAAAAGTTTGTAAAAAAAGAATAAAGATTGAGACCATTAACAGTAAAATCAAACAGCTTATAGAATTTCTTAAAATGATGTCATTTTGAGAAGCCGCATGTCTCGTATTGCCAACCTTATCATGTAAAATAGTTGACGTCGTTATCAATTGGCTGAATGAATTATATTGAAAATTTGTCAAAAGAATTAGAATTACATGGGTCAAAATGGAAAATTTATCATTGAATTAGCATCCATATAATAAAATTTGAGTTTTTTGGATAATTTTCAACGATTCAACTTCCTCATTAGTCATTAAACATGTGCCCAAGAGGATAGTCTCTAATTACATAAAAATGCCGGATTCTATAAAATTGGTTTACAAGAACGATGCATGAAGCTATTATTGATACTTTATTATAACTCACTTGTGTACAGAGCTATCGGTCCAAAGCGTAACGTATATACCAATTTAGTAAATTAGTTTTAATAAGCACTGATCTAATAGCAAGCGAGGTCATTGATTATATCTTGTGTTAAACATATTAATTGCTTTGTAATGGTAATACGATATGATGCAAAGAAAAACACTAGTTCAAATCGTACTAGAACAACAATTACCAAAGGTTAGGTCTACCGAACCCCCTTCTTTTTTCTTTTTTTGGTCCGAAGGGTTTAGAAGACTTTGTCAATATTAGGCTTTGGTTATTCGCTTAAAAATGACAATCGACCGTCAGTGATTGAGCCATATATTTGACCTTCAACCTCCAATAGAATTTTTAATTGCTGTATTGCTAGGGATTAGAATGAACAAATTGAATATCGACAATCTTTTTTGCAAAGAAGAAAATCAATGGCTCACATAAAATAGTCCACGATCAAGTTTCGATTTTATATAGATGAACTCACATAGATGTTAGGCTTAGATGGATAGCCCGTTACTAGCCCATTTATATTATATTATATTATATTATATTATATTATATATAATAACATTTTTGGGTAATGATTTTAAATGATACTTATGTAATTTGTCCACAAAAAGATGAAACTCCATAAGATAAACATAGCCACTCCACTGATCATTGAGCTTAAATCTATGTATAGAAAACACTCGGACGTGTGAGAGATTGTAAACTCTGATTCTTCGATTATAATTGATTGTTTGTTGCTGGTTTTTCTTATTGATGTAAGTACTAATACTCATATCGAATTATGAAAATCTCTATTGTCCTTATTGTTTCTCGTTTATTTCTCTAGTTCTATCGCATTAACTTATTTACAAGATCCTTTCGTTTCCGTATTAATATCTATAACAATATTATTGTATGTTGAGGAGGCACTTCATAACTAATTAATTAGAAAAAAAATTGCCAAACTATGAAGCACTGATTATACATGCCATGCATGAAAAATCAATCACTTTGAAAACTGCTAGACCTTTTCTCCCCGAAATGTTAGGCTTGATAAATCTGATTTATAAAACTGGTTTTCAAAAGCAATATGCTGAACTATTACTGATTCTTGAATATAACCCACTCATGTAACGAGAACAATGCCTATTACAGCTATACATGGTTTTCCGACAAATGAGCCCTTTTGTGAACCATTTACTTTGTAATTGGCGATGTATTGCAAGATAAAATATTTTCCGATCTCAGTCACTTAAGCATGCACGTTTGGGGATAATGAGTAAGTGGTACAGAATGATGAGACTCAGTGTTAGTCATTTATGTATCAAGACTGGCATGCTTGACTTACTTTTCCAAGTCTTTGTTGAAATTTACATGTCAAGCAAATCGACATAAAATTGTTGATTTGATTTGAGTGTTGATATTCGTGAACCACTATTTAGCCTTTGGGGATAATAAGCAAGTGGTACAGAACAATGAGACTCAATGTTAGTCATTTGGGTATCAAGACAGGCATGCTTGACTTACTTTTCCAAGTCTTCATTGAAATTGACATGTCAAGCAAATTGGTGGAAAATGGATGATTTGATTTGAGTGTCGGTATTCATGAACCACTAGTTAGCCTTTGGGGATAATAAGTGGTACAGAACAATGAGACTCAATGTTAGTCATTTAGGTATCAAGACAGGCATGCTTGACTTACTTTTCCAAGTCTTCATCACTCAATTCAAATCAACCATTTTCCACCGATTTACTAATCAAATTCATTACGCAATTCAAATAAACCATTTTCCACCAATTTTGTCACGCCCCGATCCTCAGGCACGCGCACATCCCTTACCTTTGGTCGATTTTATAACGCGATATCCCAGGACTACATATCGCCGACCATTTTCAATTTTTAATAGCACATGCGGAAGCAGATATAAAAATCCCCAGACAATAAAGCAATGGGATATACAAGTAGGACTAGGAAATTGAACCTGAAAACCAACACCCTTATGTTCATATACAAGCCATACTAAAACGATTGGTTTCTACTCAAATTGATTCTACAGCAAAAGTCATCAGGATCCTACTCTTGATCATCCTCGGGGTTCTCCTCCGATACACCTCTTCGAGTTCTTTATCCTCGGGTTCTTCATTAGGGTCCTGAAATGTTTTCCCCAAATCGGGATGAGACTACGTCTCAGCAAATTCTACCCCTACGACCCGATTAGTAAACTAATACACCTTAGGGTTGCCTATGCACAACATGAGTTAGAGGACTTACCTTGACCTCAGATTCTACCTGCATATTAGTACAGATCAAATAGGCACCCAAGCAATCACATCACAGATCGAAGCATCGATCGAATCGACCTAGTCGATTACACGCCAACAAGACCACTCACGGTCATTCTCATTCAATCAATCGAGTCACAACATCGAATCAAGGCAAAGGTTAATCGACTTAATCGATTACATGTCAGTCAGACCATTTCTAGGTCATTCACTCCATCCCATAAAACCTCCAATAATACACTTAGTCACAGAGCTCCATTAATTCTCTCGGGCGTCGTTTTTGCCAAGGTGACATAAGTAACAGACGGTCTACGTGCGTTCTTTAAGGCGCCGTTTTCGCACAGTAATATTCCTCATCACCGAACCACGCCCGTCATAGGTCACAAATCACTGACAGCCTACGTGCGTTCTTTAAGGCGCCGTTTTCGCACAGTGATGTCTTTCATCACCGAACCACGCCTATCACGATTCATAGGCAGTCTACGTGCGTTCTTTAAGGCGCCGTTTTCGCACAGTGATATCCTTAATCACCGAACCACGCCCGCCACAAGTCATAGACAGTCTACGTGAGTTCTTTAAGGCGCCGTTTTCGCACAGTGATATGCTTAATCACCGAACCACGCCTGTCTATACTTCATACTTGATCGGTCTCAGCCAATAGAGTTCTCAGTTCACTCTCACAACTCTCTCCACTTTACAGCTCGTCAAGGCATTATAAATACTAAATAGCCATACTTGGCCATCTACCAATCAATAATTCAATTTCACTCAATTTCAATCAATTTAGGGTAAAACCCTAAAATATCATAATTTATTTAATTTCATACAACGTAGAGCTCAAATAAATAAACGGATCGCGCCACGACAATCAGCACGAAATTCGGTCGTCGATCACCTCAGCATTAATTTCCGAAAAATAATTAATTAATTAATTAATTAATTTCGAAAATTAATTAATAAATATTAAATATTCCATTTAGCTCAAAATAAAGTTCTGATTAAATAAACGGACTTCACCTAGGTCATCAGCATAATATTCCGGTCACTGGCTATCCCAGTTGAATTTTCGGAAAATAAATAATTAATTAATTTAATTCCGAAAAATAAATAAATAAACACAATAATTCCAATTTAAGACAATATGAAGCTCGATTAAAGAAACAGTCTGCGCCACAATCATCAGCATAAAATCTCTGTCACTAGCCATCCCAGTTGAATTTTCGGAAAATAAATAATTAAATAATTAATTTCGAAAATTAATATTTAATTCCTAAAAATACCGTTTAGGTCCGAATTGCCTAATTAACACCCGATAAGGGTCGGGAAAAATCCCACGAAGCATCCAATAAATACTATAGGCAATTCTCTATCTAAGTACACTAATTATTTCACTAATATGCAATGTAATTAACTAATAATCGCTAATCAATTCTAATCTAACCACCTAATTACACTTAATTAACACTAATCAACCTTTAAGTGTAATTAGCAAACTAAGAAAGTTTTAGTGAGTAAAACTCACTCAAAACGACGGGCTCGACGCGAGGATCGACTTTCCTCAAAGCGGGCCGAGCATCCGGACTCGGGAAGGCGGCCAAAACAGGCCAAAACCCCACTGCCATACCCATTTTCTGTCTTCTCTGTTCGCTGCTGGAAGGGGCGGTTCCGGCGTCGGTTGAGGCGGCCAAGGGCGGCGGAGGGCAAGGTGAAGCTCCGGCGAGGCTGACGGTGGCCGGAGGTGGTCAAGCGGCGGCCTATGCTGGTCGAACAAGACTGAACCGAGGCAAAACAGGGGCTGTGGTCGCACGGCGGGGACGGCAGGCGCGAGCGTGAGGCGGCGGAGCGCACGGCGTTGTGCGGGCGGCGGTGCGGCAGCTGCGGTGCGGCGGCGTCCAGGCAGCTGGTCGCGGCTCCTTCCGGCGACGCTGGACGTTGCTTCTGTTTTTGCTTCTGCTGCCTTCGAACAAACCGAGTGGGAGGAGGAAGAGAGAGGGCGAAGCTGCGCACGGGCAGCAAGACGGCGGTGACGGCAACTCCGACGGCGTGCAGTGGCGTGCAACGAAGACGGCGGCAAGAGGCGGCGACGGGCGGAGCTGCTGCTGCTGCTTCGGCTTCTTCGGTTGTTGCTGAAGAAGAAACCCCAAAGAAAGGGGAAGAAGATGGAGATGCCCGACGGAGGAGAGAGGGGAAACCGGTTTTCTCCTCTTCTCTCTCTCTCTCTCTTTGGCCCCACCAATCCAGCTGTCTTCCACTCCCTTTTCCTTGCCAAAAATGCCCCTTCTAGAAGCTTTAAGGTAATTTAAAATGTTGGGTCTATGGGCATACGAATTTTGCTAAATTTTCTTCTTCAGTCTTACTCAAATTTGTTCAATTCTCAAACAAATAATTTCAATTGAAGCCTAAATAAATCCATCAATATATCTTTGTCCATTTCATGACTTTTCCCGTCATATAATCCAACTTGCATCCTAATTTCCCAATCCCTGGCTTCAACTGAACAAAAATGATCATATTTATCCATTCGAAATTGGAACCCGAAAATCTGGATGTCACAAATTTACTAATCAAATCAACCATTTTCCATCGATTTGCTTGACATGTCAATTTCAATGAAGACTAGGAAAAGTAAGTCAAGCATGCATGTCTTGATACCTAAATGACTAGCATTGAGTCTCATAGTTCTATACCACTTACTCATCATCCCCAAAGGCGCACACTAAAGTGACTGAAATAGGAAAATATTTTATCTTGCAATATATTGCCAATTACAACATAAATGGTTTGCAAAAGGGCTCATTCGCCAGAAAATGATGTACAGTGGTAATAGGCATTGGTCTTGTTACACAAGTGAATTATATTTGAGAATCGATAATAGTTTGGCATAATACTTTTGAAAACCTTTTTTATAAACTAGATTTATCAAGCCTGACATTTTGGGGGGAGAAGAGGTCTAGTAATTTTCAATGGGCTTGATTTTTCTCATGCATGCCGTGCAAAATCAATGCTTCACAATCTGGCAATTTTTCTAATTAATTAGTTATGAGGTGCTGCCTTGATGTATAATAATATATTGTTGTAAATATTAATGCGAAAATGACATGATCTTGCAAATTAGGCAATGCAATAGAATCAAAAAAATAAACGATGAATAAAATAAGGATATCGGATATTTATGTGGATCGGTCTGAATATCGATATTTATATCTACCGAGAAAGTCACCAACAAATAATTTACTATAATTCAAGAATTAGAGTTTACAATATTTCATATGCTCGAATGCTTTTCACACCTAGATTTGAGCCTAAACTCAAAGTATTTACAAATAAACAACTCAATTGATGTAAATCCAAAGCACAAAATCATTGTGTACAGAACTCAAGAGTGAGTGTCACAATGTCATCGTGTCCGTCCTTCTCGTTCGTCCTTCTATGACTTCTACAGTGCGGCTACTGTCAAGAAGAAACCCCATGTCTTTTTATTCGTCCCCGTAGTAAACCCTTTTCATCAGCACAAAGGACAAGAAAGTCCTCCTCATATCGTGCGGTAATATGGAAGCAAGAGTCCTTCTTTGGTGGTGATTGCGGAGAACTTCACCCCCAAAAAATAAGTAAATATATATAATAGAATATGTGAGCCCTCGTTTTTTGGTCTTGTAGTGGCAGAGGATTTCTTCTTCTTCTAAATGGGAAAGTGCACACAAGTTCAAATTTGAGACATAATTTAATAATTATACACCTTGACTCAATATTTGAAATCAAGTTATAATGATCATCATTCATATTGCTCTCCTAACGTCCCGATAGGCGTTCACTCTCTACGAACAGGTTTGGTCATCATATTTGGTCATTATATTTGCTAGGTTCTCTATTGTGAACAACGTTACCCTTCGCTAAGACATCTTGGATAAAATGATACTTGATATTGATATGTTTCATTCGCTCATGATAAATCAAATTATATGCTATATATATCGCACATTGGTTGTCATAGTGTACATTGTTCGAGGTTGGCAATGTTACTTAGAGGGGAGTGAAAAGGCGAATTTAAAAACTCTTAACAAATTTGTGTGGATTTTAACTATTGACATGAGTAACTTCATAATCAAGTGAAATCAGAATTTGAACTTTGATCGTGATAATGGCAACCAGTGTGCAAATGTCTACCATAAACAATAAACAAGAGTAAAGAAATAGATAAAATTGCACACGAATTTTATTTTGGTCCGACTTAAGTGAAGCCTGTGTCTACTCTTCCACCTTGACAGCCTACTGGCTAGATTCCAATTGATAATCAATTAGAGGTTACAACTGTAGATGAATTAACTCAAGTATATGATAGGTCTCATTATCTCACTCAATCACACTTTCAGTGTTTCTCTAATATTACAATTTATAGCTCAAGAAAGACAAATACGCAAGATCGAAGTTCACATAGACATTGGAATTTTTTACTCTAGACTTCTATTTTCTTTAGCACTTTGGTCTTTTTTTATATTTCTCCACTTTCAAACTAACCGTTGGATAGTATTCAAAGGATTATTCTCCAATCAACCCGTTAGAAGAATTTGTATGAAGAAGATTGAGTACTGTTGAGAGGTAAAATCTTAACCTTCATTGAATAGGTCACCCATACAACTAGGTTCTCGGTTTCTATAGGTAGGTCCGATGAAGTATTCTGGCACAAGAAATTCATACATGACCGACTCGAGCAAGATTTTTCCACCAAATCACATAAAAAAACAAGGAAAACACGAATAAGCAAATAGGATTCGACGAATATGAACGCAAATATGAATCAATCTCGAGCTCCAACATAAATAAATAAAAAATTCGATCTTCTTGTAGGCATTTTAGCGAACGGGTGATGCTCAGCACCAAGAACAAGCTTTTGATTCAACTTTGGCATGATTTTCAATCTAAAAACGATGTATATGCTTCATGATCAGACCACTCATTCAGCAATGTGCTATTTCATTCAAGCTTCCTTGCGATTTCGTCATTCAAATTTCGTGACCCATCCTCGACTAAAACAGACCAAATACAGAACGCGTCCACGAGTGAGGGAGAGAAAGCTTTTATATACCTGGTTCACTCGGTGAAATGGAGTTGCTGAAACAGAAAATCTTATTCGAAGCGAACTACATGGCCACCCGCACGGCGGCAACGCCATGGCCAAGAAACGCGCCCTCTCTCTCTCTCAATGGCCAACGAACTGATGACTGATGAGGGGAGGGAGGGAAGAGAGCGGCTGGGGCTGGGCTTTCTTTTGTTCGGTTCTATGAAGGGCCGAGGAAATACAAAATGGGATGGGCAAAAAAAGAAATAAAAAGATGGGCCAAAGGAATTAAAAGAAATGGGTTGGACTAATGGAGGGAGAGGGCTTAGAAGGCTGAAAACTGGCCGGCCCACACGACTTCATTTCATTTTTTTTTTTAATTTCATTCTTTTCTATTGTTTTTGCTTTTTATCTTTCTATAAATTTTTACATTTTTGTCAAATAAATAGATATCTAAAACGTACAAAAATTTGGTTGTCAACATGAAAATGTCATTTAAAGAATATGATGCTTTATAAAGATATCCATATATTGTAAAATAAAATTAAAATTGAATTTGTGAAAAGTGAATAGTGTTCAAACTCGTCTTTTCTATTCAAATATATGTCGTATGGCCATAATCATATGTCTGTTTTAGCTCAATTTTAGGTTTAATCTTTCAGGTTGTATTTTTTAAGTTCAGTTGAGAAATGTTCTTACTTACAACTTCAAATAAGATACATGCAAAAATTATTGACAATTATACCAAAAAGGAGAATAAACACGTGAAAATAAGTTTGTTAATATATGCTGGCCGCGTAACTAGTTGCTCTTCGTTGCCAAGAAACGTGATAAAGCACAGATCCTCATTTTGCTCTTAGTTGCAACGGGATTTGAAACTTCATTATGTTAAAGCTTATTAATCAAGAGAACAAGAATCACCATAAGTCGTATTTTGCATAGTATAATATGTATGCCCACCACATAAAATATTAATTTTAGATATTTTATTGAATCTTACGGTTTGATTTGCACTCTCGATTCACGATCCATGAGTTCATTATTTGAATTCAGAATACATATATCCATTTTACTGTAATCCCTCTCTTGCCAGGCACTACTTTTCCCTTACCCTGCCCCCCTCTCCCTTTCTCTCTCTCGCAAGCCTGCGAGTTAGTAGAATTGCTTTTCTGCATATGTGTAACTGGTAGGGCTGTAAAAATGGGCCTATGAATTTTCCACGCCGAATTTCATTTTTTAATTTATATATGATGAGTTGAGTATTTATATAATTCAGTAAAATTTGACAATTTGGTCATTAATGGATTTGGAGTAGTATGGCCTACAAAACTATGGATATTAATGGGTTTAGACTCTAACCCAAATCCAACACACTTGCAATGCTCTCTCCCTTTGGCCCTCACTTGATCTTGTTCACTCGCTTTCTACTTCACGCCTCACTCCATCTCACTCGGAGCCTCTATCGCTTTAGGCGTAGTGACTGCTTGATCTTCTGCCTCACTTCCTACCCCTCGTCGATCTCTTGCTTGAGCGTGTTCATCCCTTCACGGGTTCGATCTAGTGCCTCAATAAGCTCGTCGACCACCTTTGTCGCCTCAAGCTCGTCCCTCTTCTAGGCCTGGATGGAGGCCTATGTGGATTCAAACTGGGATTGTAGCTCCGAGATGAGGACACCCGACACGGAGGCTCTACTCCGTCATTCTTGATATGGCATGAGGTTTCTCGAGCTTGTCGAGGATAGGGCAAGAGTCTAGCCATGACTGCATCGCTCTGTCTTTGGCTTTCTTCATCTCATCCTTCATCCTGGTGAGCCGAGTGAATGACATCCATGTCTTTCCGTGTTTGCAACTTTAGCTGTAATAACCCTCTGGCTTCCTCGATCTCATCCCGGATTACGATAACTCATCCTTCGACAAGTTGGGAACTCTGAAACAGCTTGGTTTTTGCCTTCCGGGCTGCTACTTCAACTGTATAAGGCTTCTCACAGGGAGATAGGTAATGGAGAGATTGTATAGTCCAGTAGTATTTTGATTTAAATAATATTTTGTTAAATCTGAGTAATGTCTTTGCTCCTCGTACATCAAACACCTTCCTAGACCCCGCACTGCAGGGGACAGCAATGAACTACTAGCTGAACATGAGAGGCTGTGTCCATTAGATATCTATTTATTATTGTCCTCTTCTTTGTTCCAGCATTTTACATCAACGTGTTAATATTGCTCAATATCCTATTCATGTCATGAAATCTTAATGACAAAACACTTGGCTTTAAGTCATCAACTTCAACTTCTAGCTTAAATCATCTGCCCTGACTAAATAATTCTTATTTGCCCACATTATCCAACAACAACAATGTTCTAGATATGACGTGATTGGAAAGAGATGTTATTGAAGGTCGCACAAATTTGAGGATCCCAGCTTAGGCAGGTCAAGATGTGAAGACGGACAGGTTCTGTATCCTTACATGTTGTAAAAAAGCTTGCAGCTGAAGTCATGTACGAGTACTCTAGCCTTCCCTCTATAAGTCCTCAACTCCTATCCATCTACAAAGCCCTTAATGTTCTATCCAAAAGTCTGGTTTGGCAAATCAATAACGGTTCTTGAATCATGTGAGAGCAAAGTACAAGGTTGGTGAGTGGTGACCTAAGAAATCTTGATGACACCCTGTTTTTGTTCAAAAGGATAAGCAAGATAAAGCCTTTGCCTTCTGCCAAGGATTTTGCCTTGCCGCTAGTGGTCATGACACGGATGTAATGTTCCTCAATTGCGATTTGTGCGGTTGAGCGGATTCATTTATTGAGAATTAAACGTGACTTCTTTCTTCTAAGGGTCCTCTCGAGTTGTCTATGTTGTTTGGGACTGGTGGATTTCCAATTCTCCGTGGTCCGTAAAATGTTGAAACTTGGATGCCATATTGACTCGGTTACTTTCAATGCTTTGATCAATGCCTGTATTATACGGAGTGAATCAACTCAACCTATGAGGTTGCTCGATCGAGCGAAGCACGAAGGCATCCAATCCCATCTCCGCGCTCAGCTTATGTGAGTCTCTGATGGAGCGAGGTTTAGATTTGTTGGAGCATATGTTCAACAAAGGGATTCGGTTTGGTGTTGATGCTTAAGGTCATCTCATTGGATTTCTATGTTACTCTTTCCAACTGTAAGAGACTAGATGATGGTTTAACATTATGGAACAACGCGAAATAACCCCAACCTTCGATCTTAAAGTCCATACTTTTTGCTTGTTGGGAACAATGGCAAGTGTTGCAGAAGCAAGAAGAGTACTCAGAACTGATTGCCCAACTCTTTTCTTTTTGCCTAAAGACTGCTCTTTGAAACTTCATCTGCGGCCTCTCTTAAAAAAGACGAGATCCTTTGGTCGAAGTACCAAACCCCACCCAAAAGAAAGAACAAGTTGAAGTTCTTTAAATATTTCTAACTTCGAATTCTCTTTATTTTTATTCCCATCCATATGAAAAGTTTTATAAACTTGGCTATCTTTATAAAGATAATAGATTTGTCTTTACAACCTTGTCCTGTGTGACTTTCTCCCTCTCCAATGAACTTAGATCCTTTTTCAACTCCTCGTCTAAATCTATTATCTTTAGGGTCGCATAGGAATGAAGGAGGTACAAGATGTCGAGTGAACTTTGGGTATCCACTATTTCCTCTTGCTTGCATTGATGTGCATGCTTCGCGGCTGTATAGGAGTCAATGGTTGATTGGTTGGCCTTGTAAGTTGCGAGATCATGAATTCCTCAAACCTCCGTAGGAAGGGATCATCACTAGAGACATTCATGGGTCGACATTCCTAGGCTAACTTTTGAATGTTGTTGACATCAGAGGCAATGTGTCAAAAAAGAAAAAAATATGGAGATTCAAAATTCTGATTGTGACAGAGCCCATTCTTAACCAAAAATTGTTGTTTTTCATTTCTTTCTTTTACATTGCTGTTTTTAAATAATTTTTAACTCGTTTTCAAGGAAAACTTAAAAAGTCAAATGGTTGACTTTCGGGTTAACATTTTGGTCAACCCTTTAACCAAAAATCCACCCTGGGTTTAAAAATTGTTTTTCACCCAGAAAGATGCTATTTAGCTTTAATTTCACTTTAGTGTAAAAAATATCACAAAAAATCGATTAAGATCCTTGTTTTTTGACTTTTTTTTTTAAGTTCTAAATCGACCAAAAACAAAATTACGTTTATTCTAGCAATAATTAGGTGTAGTTCCTTTTACTACATTTGGTCTGGGAACTATTCTAAATCCGCTCGTGCATTCAATTTCATGAATTGCCGTGTCAAAAGACAAGATTTCCGTTTTAAGCCCTAATTAAGGGATCAAAATTAATTCTTCATGATCTACGAACGGACGATCGTTTTCCGTTTTTTTTTTTCTTAAGATGAATTCAAATCTAACATCAATTTTGAGAAATTCACATTAGAACTTCTCGATTTGAGGGATTTCATTCTCTTGAAGGTAAGAAAACTAAGCCATTATGCTTCAATCGAAGAAATTTAAGTTGACCCATTTAAGACTATGGTTCAATTTCATAGATCTAGGTCCAATTTTAATATTAGGTCCAGGTTCATTTTTTTTTATCTAAGCTTGGATACTTTAATCGAAGACCAATTTAAATACAATAGGTGATCTTACACAGTGATAGATAGTTGGATAGGGTAATCGCAACATTAATTGGATCCAATTTCAATCAATTTGCAATTTTACCCAATAAATTGCAAAATTGTTCATTTTAGCCATTTTAAGCTCAATCTTATACACTCATGGTTTGGTCCATTAGTTTTCATGACAATCACTCAATTAAGTCAATAGATGACCCATAGAACAATTTATGAAGGTTAATTGGTTTAATTGAATTGAAATTGAGCAATTTCCTCTCAAACCGGGTAATTTTTTTTTTTTTCGATTTGGTCCTAGAGGAACCAAATTGCATACATTTTGAACCCATAAGGGTCACAAGTGTGTGAACCAATCATAAATGGTTTGAATCAATCAAGAATTGGTCAATAACCGATCAAATCAGCACGAATAGATTTGACCGGCGACCGGTTTTGGAATCCTTACCACACCAATTTGCTGCTGCACCCTCAATTTTCCAAGATTTTGTATATTGGCGCTTGGACTTCGCAAAATTACAATTTAACCCCTAATTAGACCTTTTAGTGCAATTATTCATTTTGGCTTAGGTTTTCACGAATCAAATCCATTAGATCAATTACTCGACACCTCTAGATCATAATTGAACTTTGGAAATCAAGTTTTCTCCTTTGGATTAGGATTTTGATCGTCAGATCGAACCGACGGTTGAGATCGGCCGATTTGGGATGGTATAAATAGACTTTTCCTTCTAATTTTAAAAAGGGGCCTCATTTGTGCAGAAACACACACACACACACACACACACACACACACACACACACACACACACTCTCTCTCTCTCTCTCTCTCATAATTCAATTTTCTCTCCTTTCGTATCTCTCTTCCCCACTCTTTCTCCTTCCTCCTTGCCGTTCGACCGGCCTCATGCTAATGAATTGCCAGCCCCGCCAGCCCCGATGGTGATCTCAACATCCTTCTTGTCTAGAGAGGAGCAGCAACAAGGTTAGGCGACACTTGACCTCCCTCTAGTCCAACTTCCTTAATCACGAGTGCGAAACCGGCGTCGAAACCGTCTTTGGTTCCGATTGGTTCACTTTGCTTAATCGGCATTCAATGGCGTCTCTAAGGTCCTTGACCTGTCTCGATTTGCTCTTAGCTCGTGCTTGACATCCAGTGGCCCGAGATCCATTGATCAATAGCCGGAGGACCTCCGACATTCATATTCTTCTCGGCGTCCTCAAAGCGGGTGCAACTTGGATTGGTCGCTTTGTCGCTCGATCCAAAGAACGGGCATTGGTTCGCAATGGTTAGATTTGATATCTCATCCTCTACGATGTCTCTAACTAGGCTGTGCTCGGAAGCAAGCCTCCTGATCACCGGAATAGCTCCAGTGATAGTTCTTTTCCCTGGCGGCCATAGACTAGTCCGATTGGATCGATTTCATGCCAAAGGTGAACCAACGGTTCGATCCTTCCTTCGGCGGTCCATAGGCGGTTCAATCTGCTCCTTGCTCCTCCGATCAAGTTCCGGCATAGTCCGATTCGTCTGACCGTGGATTAAAATCAAGGAAAATGCAAAAGGTTAGCCTCTAGAACTTGAACCCCGTGAAGCAAGGTTGGATCATCCAACCGGGGCTAGGATTGGTCATTAGGTCGATGAAATAGCTTTAGATTTGAAGGTTGTGTGACAATTAATGATTTGTTGAGGTTCGAGTTTGGTTGATTGAAAGTTCATGGTTGATTGAATAATTTTGGCCTTAATTTGTGATTTTCATGTTTTTGGAACTGACTTTCTATTTTGGCCAAAACGAGGTCCTATATAATCTTTTTTTGACTCGAGTCCCTCTATATTTGGAAACTATACTTACAAGCTTTGAATTGATGGGTTGCACGGCCTGATCGAACGACGTTTGACCTTCAAAAAACACCTTTGAATTTGCTCGATTCTATAGTATTTTGATTCCGACTTCTAATTTTGCTATTTTTGTGATGCATTTTGTGATGATTTCCGGATGAACTTGTTTCATGAAAATTGTTCTTCACTGTCTTAAGAATGTTTTGTAATTTTTTTTTGGAATTTTTGGATATGTTTAGATAGGTCAAAATTTTTCTGAGCTCTCGCTACAGGATTAAAACCTCATCATGTGCATGTCTTTACATAAATGTTTGGGTCTTTTAGATACCAAATTTCATGTTAATGCATTCTTGATATTTGAACTACATGTTATAAGCTTTGTGTGCATGTGTAGTTCATCATATTTGAATGTCATTTTGCATGTTAAACTCATGCCACAATAACGCTTGTTGCACTTAGAAATATTCATGTCATTATAAGTGCTTAATCATTTTGTATTGACATCGAATCGCATGATATTCTCGCATATTGACTTAGAGTTAGATGATTTCCCTATCCACTTATCACATCCGATTCTAGGTCGTGTGTGCTATATTCATGCCTTTTGAGCATTACTTAAGTGATTTTGAGACTTAATAATGCATGCTTAGGTTCTGGTTTTTGATTGCTGATATTCACACTTTTAGAAGCCCCAAATCTTAGAACACCAAGTTGACCTTAGTTGGACTCAGACCCTTCTAGGAAATTGTAAAACACACTTAGAGCTTTCAAATGCCATTAATTTCATGCCAATTGCTTGTTGTTAGTGTCATTTTCTATTTTTCCCAATCTAGACTAAAATCTGGAATTTGGGTCAAATTCGGACCCCTGTTTTTACCCATATTGAGATGGATATTTGCCTTTTTAGTACTATTTTCTTTTGTAAGGATACTTAACTTGATCCCTTAATGAAGTTTATTTATCATCATGTTGGCTATGTTGTGACAAAATTTTGTGATTTTTAGACTCCATTTGGTAGGTTAACTCTTAGTAGTAATGATTGAGTGTTCTGTTGTTTGACAATTTCCTAATGCATTGTTGCTTGTTGTTTGATTTTTATAAAATCATACTTAGCTTGTTTAAGCAAACTTTTTCATGAAAGTTGTTCTATGTCATGTTATGCACATTAGGGAATTTTCTCATAGTTAGATCATCAATGGGTACCACCCAATTTTACTGACATGTTGTGCTTGATTTGAAATTTTCTTATATGAACTTGTTATTGTGATTGTTTAGTTAATTCTTTTAGGATAGCTTGTGCATGATATTAGGGCACATCACCTTCATGAAATGTGCTTCAAATATTTTAATATTCATTATCGAATGATTTCGAATGAATGAATTTCCCATATTCTATCTTGAAATCGCTTTGGTACATGTGACATTTCCAAAAGCAACATTTTTAAAATTCTTTCAATACTTGATTTGACTTAGGAAAAGTCACGGTTTGGACTATATTCAAAATTCCCGCAACATTTGTGAGTGCATTAATGCGAGCCCTGAGCTAGCATTGGCAAGTAAATGTGTTCCATAACCTAGATATTCCTTAGTTTAAAATGTTTTTAAATCTTTTGAAACTTTGATTTGACAGTGTCAAAGTCGCAGTTTGGATTGTCTTCAAAATGCCTAGGATGCTTGTGAGTGCATTTATGCGAATCCCGAGCTAGCCTTGGCAATTGAATGCATTCCATAATCGAGACATTACCTTGTCTGAAAAATCTCTTCAATGATTTTGAATCCATTTTTGAGACATCACATGTATGTGTATGTGTGAATAATTTTGTACTTTGTGTAGTCCTCTATATATAAAGATGGGTATAGAGGATTTGAAAGGACGCGATTTTAAAATTCGTCATCATAACAGATTTCTTGGGAAGAAACGATGCTTATTGATAAATTGATGGGATTCAAGTGTTGCAGTATAATGGGCATTGATACAGATTGATATTGTTGGAGTTATACAAAGGCGCGAACATTAACGTTTGCCCTTTTAAATGAGCTTTTTAGGCGTAAAGGTTTATCTCTGAGCAGTCCAAAGTATGAAAAGACCAAATTGCCATTCATTTTCCATCATATTTACAAGAGAGTAATATAGAGAGAGGTCAATCCATCTAAGCCTAAATGGCACCTGAACCTTAAAATAAAGTCGGCTAGGCATCGTTCTATGTCCCTATTCTCCTCCACGGCTTGGTGATAGTGAGGTGTTTCCTTCTAGGATTGACTCTATTCCGGCATTGATTTCGTCCAAGTCCACGAGGGCATCTTGACATGCCTCGACCCTCTTTCCAAGGCTCGCCCTCACTTGTTGGCTGATAATGATCTCCTCTTCAAGAATGGTCAGCAAACTGGGTATTGTGTGAGGAATACCGTGGTCGGGACTCCGTGCTTGGATGCTTTTTTGCTCCTTAACTACGTCATCTCTATAAGCTATGATCCACTCCATCATTTTCTAGGTGCCATCTCTAATCTGGCACCATCCGTCATGAAGCTGTTGAAGATGTCGATTGTAGTCGACACCTCTCTGAGCTCTTCTTCTACTTTATGGTAAGAAGAAGTGGTACTCTAGTTTTAATGACGAGTCCAACGCCTCATAGAAAAAGAGGCAGAACTTGTGGAAGTCCTCCCTAAAACGATGTGTGGGAGGAAGGTGAGTAAGCTCGCCATTATAGACAAGTATTATGACCTCCCCCAAGTTTTTAGGATGGTCAATCAAAAACACGAAGGTCAGAGTGAGCTTCCTGACCAATTTCCTCCATTATAGATGAGTGCGATGGCCTTAATGGAAAATGGTTTCCAATTTTTTAAAGAGAAAATCATTTTCCTAAATTAAGTATAGATTTTCCGTTGATCCAAAGAACATTGTCCTTTAACTCATTTTCCTAAGTATTCAAACACCAGATAATGAGTTAAACCATTTCTCAAAAAATATTTTTTGCGAAATAAACGGAGTCTAAATGAATGAATGATATGTCATTGGACGTTTGAATGAGCTTTGGGGTGATGGAATATTGAAAATTGACGCAGGTAAGCTCTAAAAAGACCAATAGTGGGCTGAATGCCCATTGTCCAGACCATGGAGCGGTTTGTGCAGTGTGTATTCAGCCCTGTTTTGGGCCTAAATCGATGCTGAAATGGAGTGCGATACCAGGGTTTCAATGCGCAAAATGGAAATTGTTCAAGACAAAAGATATATAAGCAATACAATGTCGAGTGTGAAATCCAAACAAGGGAAAAACCTAGACTTTACCCAACCGCAAATCACGTCATGCTTCCAAGGAATTCCATAAATGCTCTCAGAAACTAGATTCCGACAAAACAATGAGAGATTTAGTTCGTTCACATGGACAAATTCGAAATACAAAAGAACTAGAACAGAGGAATTTCCTGATTGTTGGACCGCCGAATAGGTCACGAATTGGCCATGAAAAGAGAAGCTCTGACTATCAGATACGTGACCCCTTTGATAGGGATGAAGATTCAGGTGACTTGGAAAGCTCACCAAAGTTACAACTTGTTCTAGAATTATCATGCCTGTCTCCTACGGTTAGGTTGGATAGCAACTTTCTGTAGAGGCCTCCACGATATTCCTACATGTTCCGATATAGAACAAATGCGTTATCCCCCGGCTGGACTACTAATTCTGACCGAGCAGTCCGACTTATTCGGTTTTTGTCTTCGAAGACCTACGGATAGGCACAATCTCCTTTGGACAAACTAAGATTTTATCATACTATCCTCCTAATTCCAGCCTGATTCAACAGTGAACCATATATTGGTGAACGTGGTGGGTCCTAATGACCTAGGCTATTGGTTCCTGAGCAACTTGCGATCAATTTGGGGACAATTCAATCTACACGAAAATGAGATGGTCCATGGAGGTTCCCCGACGACTAGACTTTAGACTAGAAAAAGAGAGAGAACACGGTTGTATAAAAGGAAAAAAAGTCATAAAAACTACAAATTGTGTGTGATGCATTTATCCTGAAATTTTCTTATAATATCAAAAATCCTAAATTATATTTATTGGGACAAATTTACCTTAAACTTTTTCTTGTGACATAAAAAAAACTCAAAACTTGTACTTATGTGACACGTTTACAATTCATCAAAGTTTTTATAAACATTTATCAGCCAAAACGTTATTTTTTATTTCCATTAAGCTATATGAGTGCCACGTCAACACCGTTTGCTTTCTACCGTCCATATAGGTAGATTTTTAACAGTTCTCATTGACAAAATTTTGTAAATATGTAAAGAGCTATCCATAGTCCAGGGCACCGCTCATGTGTCAATTTCGTAAATCATGTTTAAGAAGTTTAGCATTGGTCTAATATCAAAGCGAGTCACTACTTACGCACGGTGCTAAACGGAAGATGATTGCCAATTTTGAAAAGTACGACCGATTATTGGTTATTATTAGCAATATTATACGATGCAAAGGAAAACACGTGTTCCGTTTACCGAACCCCCTTCTTTCTTTATATTAGGCTTTTCTTGTTTGGTCAAAAACTACAGCCAATTGCCAAAGTACACAGTGGGCTGCCAGTTGAGTCTCTTATTACAATCGCGACGCGCAAAGGACCCTGACCCTCGCAACTATCTGGAAGCCATCTTTACACCCGTTGTTCTCAGCCGCCCAACGACGGACCCACCGGGAGGCTAGCAGGAGCTGCCATGAATCTATCTGCTGGTCATCAATGCAAATCTCTTTGCATGCGCAGAATATGGTTTATGATAGTTTATGTTAAGTTTTAGTATCCTAAACCTTGAGTCTAGAGTAATGTAATTCCTTTATCTTGCTCCCTAAGCTAAGTTTCCACGTCCGTAATTACCGCCATCAGTTGTGACATGCTATTTGTCATTTGAGCATCTAAACATGACCTACGTTCGACCTTCAATAAATTTTTATTGCGCTAATCACTACTTAAAGGATATTTATCTCGAGCTAAGCCATATAATTAGATGTTTCTTTGATAATTAATGACAAAAAAAAAAATCACCAGTCACCAGTTTTTCCAACAACTCTTTGATAACTTACCAATAATTATATTGATAACACATGATAAAACCATCAAAGAAGATACATACTACCTTACTTAATCCAGGAGATCAAATGGAAGTTTAAACATGGAGGGATGAAGGAATTTATATGAAGCAAATAATATCCGAAATAAAATTTTGAGGAAAACATATACCGAAAGTAGGAACTCATACTGATTTTTGGAGCAATGCAGCGGAAGCTAAATAAGAGGATTATACATAAGAGGTAGTAAACGTGGAGAGTTCAGTGCCGCTAGTCGAGGTGGCATGAGACGAAACAATCGATACCGTAGAGAGTGCGGATAGAGGCGCCAAGTATGTAGGGACTGGCAATTTTGATGGGAGAGCAGGTGCCGAAACGTTAAAGTTGAGAATGTTTGATTCTTCTCTTATGGAAGGATGGGCAGTGTAGTCCGGATGAGCGCACCATAGCCCCACAACCATCAAGCACTCCAGTTGCTTCCAATCGAAATCGATACCAAGTTTCGGATCTACCGCATCAATTAGCCTCTCGGTTCCATATAGCTCCCAAACCCAGTCCACAAGCCTGACTTGGCCTTCCTCGGCCCTTGGCTTGATGACTTCTCTTCCACAAGTTATTTCTAATAGAACGACTCCAAAGCTATAAACATCTGATTCCTTGCTAGCCTTACCCGTGTAAACACATTCAGGAGCCATATAGCCCATGGTTCCAGCCAGCAACGTCGTTGGTAACCCTTTGGCATGGTCAACTAGCCTAGCCAAACCGAAGTCTCCTATTTTGGCATTAAAATCAAAATCAAGCATGATATTGCTGGACTTTATATCTCGGTGTATAACGCATTGTTCCCATTCTTCATGGAGGTAGAGCAATGCCGAGGCTATGCCTTGTACAATTTTGTATCGCTTCTCCCATGGCAAGAAAGATCGTTCTTTAAATAGATGAGAATCAAGGCTCCCATTAGACATGAACTCATAGATAAGGAGGAGTTCCTTTTCTCATGACACCATCCAATGAGTTGGACTAAGTTTCTGTGTCGTAGCCGGCTTATGGTCATCACTTCGGCAGCATACTCCTTTATCCCTTGTCTTGACCCGGGGTTAATCTTTTTGATTGCAACATTAGCATTCACATTGGTCAAGTAACCTTCGTATACTCTACCAAAGCCCCCTTCTCCAAGCAACCGTTCGACTGTGAAATTATCGGTTGCCATGACCAATTCCTTGTAGGTGAATTTCTTGGGGCCCGACACTTGCTCAAATTCTTCGTCAATCACTAGATCATCTTCTTCTCCACTCATGTCAGCTCTTTTGCTCTTTGAACGGTGACGAAACCAAATAAAGGCTAAAAAGAAAATGAGCAAAATGAAAGAACTTGAGCCTAATATAGGCCATAGCCAGGACTTGCTCTTTTGTCCAGCCAGTTGCACAGTAGATCTGAATTCCCATGCCATAATAGTGTGCGACTCGAAGACCATACCTGTGGAAGCCGAGAAACCGAAAGTCACCCACCCGGCAAATAATCAGCCAAGCTGAGTTTGTAATCGATAGCAGCAGAATTTATGCTGGTATTCGTGGCATCAGCATCCCTCATGAGAATGCTTAAGTTTTGCGTGTTAGAATTGTACTTTATCGCAGCCTTGATCTGCCCACCGCTCCTGATTCTACCATTGAGCCAATCGACGCATGTAGAATTCACAGAAGTGAGATTATTTAAGTCTATACCGATATGTGAGTCTTCACCATTCTGTTGAATTTTTTAACATTTCCGGTCCTTCATCGCACCACCAAAGTTACCACCAACATCGGTGTAAAAAGTGTCGAACTCGATGGCTACAAACCGAGCAGATGGAGGATCAACGGCATTTACAATACCGAGGGCACCTCCGATCGAGTTAGCTGGGAGTTGAGACCCATTGGGGACAAGGAAGAAGGTGAATCCGTCGGCGCCAAGTAATTTGTTTTGCGAATCAATGACAAAGGTGAATTGTGTAGTGAAATCCGCCACGTTACCGGTTACCTTATCCCAGAGGCGCATCGGCTCGTAGTATGTGGCCCACCCCGTGCTGTTTGGACTGTTGGGCGTAATTTGGATGAAGTGCTGGGAATCGATTGTCGCATTGCCTTGGAGTCCAATGACAGTATCGTTGAAAGTTTGGAAGTTGAAATGGATGCCCTGTGACGATGCCGAAGCAGTGAAGGCGAAGGCTAGAGAGAGAACCAAGACTAAGAGTGATTGAAGCTCTCTAGTCTTGAAACTTGTGATATATGCTGAGCTACGAAGTTCCATTCTCGTTGAGGAAACACAGGAGTTTTTTCTTTTTTTGCTAGGAAAGACTGAGAGCTGGCACAACTTTTTTGGTGCCTTGACGTTGTTACCTGCACATATAGGTGGTCCGTGGCGTGCTCCAATGACTTTTCTTTGTGGAAGAAATGGTCATCATTGTGGAACGGTTCAATGTGAAGGATATTGACAAGGTCCTATGCACGCTTTCACGATGACTAGTCTCTTGACTTCGAAAAAAAAAAAAGAACATGACTAAGTCGATCCACTCTACTCATTTCATGCCCATCTTTTCAGATTTTTTTTTTCTTCTCTCCATTGGTATTCAACTCACGTGGACCTCCATGTGCGACCACCAAGTTCATGCACCTACATAGCAGTTGCTTTGCATATACCTTTCCCTTTCCTTCAGATAAGCACGGCTTCTCGCCATTGTCAGCACCCCACACATAAATCTGCTTTTTCCCCTCACGCGGGGCCCACTAACGGGCCCCAAAAAGCTGGAAAAAGCCCCTCGGGGTAGAAGAGAAAAGCCAGGAAAAAATCTTCCCCCGCGCACCCCCTCCAATCGCGCGACACATCAGAACACATGTGACCCACTGACGAGGATTAACCACCCCGGCCGGCGGCCTCGACTTCTGTTCCCCGCCCCCGCACCCCGACACGTGTCCCACTCTGCCGTTTCCTGCTTTTAATTTAATTTAATTAATTACTTTCGGTGTTGAAAAGTCAACCGCGATTTCTCTTTCCCAAGGCATAGTTTAATTTAATTTAATTTAATTTAATTTAATTAATTACTTTTTGCAAGTGTGTATTGTGCCGTGGGTAATTAAAGAAATTTTAATCACGACGTGCGATTAGATTAAGCATATCTTGCATTTGAGGGGCGGCCGCGCACAGCTTATGCATGCATCTTTAATTTGATGTATGATCTGCCAGAAATATGGATCGATCAACTATTTTAATTTTTTTATAAAAAAAAAAATTAGAATGTTTTCTCTAAAGCGTGATCTTGATAATCATGCAATTTGGGAGAAAGAGGGATGGTTGTGATCATCTAATTAAGAATTAGGCCTCATAATTATGGGCTCGAGGCCTGTGTTCGTGGCCCAAAAGAAAGTCTAGGGCTTTTTGAAGCAGACGTGTGGAGCTCATCAAGTGGGCTTCTCTTCTTTGTACCTCGTTGTATAGTGGTGGCTGGAAAGAAGGTAAAATAAATTAACGAGTAAATAAATAGGGAAATAGTTGGCCAAAAATAAAATAGGAAGAGAACCAAGACCAAGAGTGATTGAAACTCTATGGTCTTGAAACACATGATACCTCGCTGACTCCGTGAAGTTCTCTCCCCGAGGTTTCAAGATCGCTTGAATTCAGGGACTCAGCACAACTTTTTCATGCTATGACATTGTTACATGCTCATAAATGTGTACGTAGTGAGGTCCCAATGACCTAGGCTTTTGGCCCTTGAGCATCTGTGATCAATTTGGAATAGTTCAATGTACACGAAAATGAGATTGTCCTCACGAGGTTCCCCGACGACTAGACTTTAGACTTGGGGAAAAAAAAAGAACACGGTTGTAGAAAAGGAAAAAAGTAGGGGTGAGCGGTTCCAGGTTCCGGTTCGGTTCCGTCTGGAACCTGGAACCTACCCTCGGGTACAAGTTCCAAAAAATTTGGAACCTGGAACCTACCCGTCAAAACCAAGAACTCCGGGAACCTACCCCGTCACAGGTTCCGTGGTCGGCCCTGTGTTCCACGGGTTCTTTTTTTTTTTTTTTCATTTTCAAATTTGAATTATAACGTACACGCATAATCTACGGTAACTTGAAGGACAAGGTCTTTTGTTCAGTAATAGATCGCAAACAATCATATTGAAATCTTGCCATTGCTCTATGAGATATCAGTTGACATAATAAGCAGACATAAACATAGTGATATGTCTCCAAAAAGTAAAACATAACAAGAAGAACCTTGAGTTTCATAGGAAGGCGTCTCTATGTCTGACGGTCTTCCTTTTGATTGAATAGGAGCAAAGCCTGCATTTAAAAAAAGTCTTATATGAGAAGCAAATTTGAAGTCCATACGAAAGTCCAAACCCAATGAGCCTAAATGGGTTAATGCTGCAAAAGAAAAGGCACATAAGAATGGATTAGAGAAAATGGAATCATTGCGACAACTCAAAACTTGCATGTTCAAATGATTATGACAATGAAATTAATGCAAAAGAACAGACACAAGTGTCATTGCTCACTCAAATTAAGAAAGATTATGACGTAGCATAGGGCCCAAAAATCCTTTTTCTTTGTGAAAATCAATCCTACATGACAAATTCACTTATCTCAAAATGAATTTCAATAACTTGTGGATGCTCGCTAAATTTACTGTACTACACATCCAGGGAATAGATCAAAAGCTTTGCTCGAAATGTAGTTACAGCACACACTTTAGAATATCAAAGAGCTACTATTTCTAACAGGGCAACCTACCACTTCGCCTAAAGCAAGAAATAGTAATTTGAAAAAATAAACATTGCTGAAGATGTAAAAGAGAGGAAAGCTTGGCATCTTCATGAGCTAACTGAAGACCATATTTACCTGCAAGGTGCTGATCGACGTTTAATGGCATCCACAGAACATAAGATCCTAAGAGAATTGGAGCAACTACCACCTACATAAGGAAATATATAGCAAAAGATTTAACCATCAATACTGAACTTGTCTTGTGGCATCTTCACAAGCCGATCAAGACCATATTTACCTCGAAAGGCCGACGAAGTTTAGCGAAAACGCATCGTGAATTCGATCAAAAGAAAAGAAAGGCCGACGAACCCACAACACCATCCTTTCCACGGAACTCATCGAACCCAAGAAACCATCCCACAATTCCCACAGCACCCAAAACCAAAAAATTCATCGAAACAGCGCACGACCCATGAAACACAGAGAAACGGACGAGCCCAGATCTAACCGAAATCAAGAAACGGGAAGCCCACGTGACCAGCAATGGAGGGCGGTCAATCTTTCGACCAGAAGCAGTCGAGTCTCAGCAAGATCGAAAAGGCGAGGTACAATTGCATATGGGTCTGGGCGAGCGGCGTCGGCGACTGGCGTCCAGTGGCGTCGAGCGGCGAGGGTTTAGGCGAGCGGCGTCGAGCGGCGAGGGTTCGGGCGAGTCGCGTCGGCGACTGGCGTCCAGTGGCGTCCGGCGGCGGCGGCCTCAAGGTGAGCGGCATCCGGCGGCGAGACTCGGAGCGGCGTCCGGTGGCGTGACTCACGGATTTGGGCGGCGGCGGCGTCGAGCGGCGAGGGATTGGGCGAGCAGCGTCGGTGGATCGGCGTCCAGCGGGGTTCGGCGGCAGCGGCGGCGGCGGCCTCCTCAAGGGCGAGCGACGTCCGGCTGCGCGACTCAGAGCGGCGTGAGTCGTGACTGTGTGTGTGTGTGTGAGGTCTAAACTTTGAAGACTGAAATCTGAATGAAGAGCTGTGGACTGGAGATTCGACTTTTGATTTTGGAGCCCTAAACCGGTTCCGCAACCGGTTCCGGTTCCTAGAAAAAAGGAACCGGAACCGGAACCGGTCCCCGGGAACCGGAACCGAACAGGACCCTCCCGGTTCGGTTCGGATCCCGGTAACCCGGAACCGCGCTCACCCCTAGAAAAAAGCCATTAAAAATCTTAAGTTATGTCAATTATGACACATTTACTCTGATTTCTTTGCAACATCAAAAACTCAAACTATACCTACTATGATACATTTACCCTAAACATTTTCTTATGATATAAAATGTTTAAAAACCGCAAAAATGTACCTATCTAACACATTTATCATCTCTAAAAGTTTTATTAAATGTTTTTTCAGTCAACACCGCATTGTTTTTATGTTACTTAAGTCATATGAGTGCCATGTCAATACTATTTGTAGGCAGATTTTTAATGGTAGTTATTAACAAAACTTTGACGGAGGGTAAATGTGTTTTATAGGTATAAGTTTGAGATTTTTGTATCACAGAAAAAAAAAAGTTTAAAGTAAATATGTCAAGGTGAGCATAATTCAGAATATTTTTTTATCTGAAATGATATACTTATCAAGTCCAAATTTAAAAAATTGGTTCACAAAAACGATATGTCAAGCCATTATTAATTCTTGAATATGGCTCACTTATAAAGAGCTATTTATAGTCTAGGGCACCACTCATGTACCGATTTCATAAACCATTTTTAAGAAGCTTAGCATTGTTCTAATATCAAGTGGAATCATTGATTACGCATGTCTTAAACGTAAGATGACTTGCCGGTTTTGAAAATTGGGAGCGATTGTTGGTTTTAGTTAGCAATATTATGCAATAAAAAAAAAAAGGAAAGAAAAAACCGGAGTTCATTGTACTAGAACAGTATTACAAAAGGTTGGGTTTCTTTCTCTATATGAGTCTCTTTTATATAGTCGCGACACGCAAAGGACTATGACCCTTGCAACTATCTGGAAGCCATCTTCACAACCGTTGTTCTCAGCCACCCAATGACCGGACCACCACCGTGAGGCTGGCAGGAGCCGCTGTGTATCTGTCTGTCGGCTGTCGATGCAAAATCTCTTTGCATGTGTAGAATATGGTCTACGAAAGTTTTATCTTAAATTTATGCATTCCGATCCTCAAGTCTGCAGCAATGTACTTCCCTTTTTCGCGCTCCCTAAGCCAAGGGGTGCATGACAACCCAAAATTTCTGTTCCGAAATAGTTTTCTATTCCAAACCTGTTTCGGAAGAGAAACCGTTTGATAAACCTATTCAGTTTTTCTATTTTGGAATAGATTTATATTCCAAAAATAGGTTTGGAAGATAAATCGAAGTTTAAAATTTTCTATTTCTGATTTATGGAAGAGAAATCAGAAATAATTTTTCTCACTGAACCCTAATTTCGGTGAGTTCTCCCTCATCTCCTCTACGTCTTTGCCTCCTCCTCTTCCTCCGCCTCTCCTCATTTTATTAAAAATAAAAATAAATTTATTAAAATGAATAAATTATTTTTATTTATCATTTTATATTTAGTTTATTAAAAATAAATTTATTAGATTTATTAAAAAATTATTTATGATAAATAAAAATAAATTATTTTTATTTATCATTTTATATTTAGTTTATTAAAAATAAATTTATTAGATTTATTAAAAAAATTATTTATGATAAATAAAAATAAATTATTTTTATTAAAAATACATTTATTAAAAATAAATTTAATAAATTTATTTTTATTTGCCTTGAGTGTTTTGCCAAATAAAATTATTTTTATTTTTTATTTTTATTCATTTTAAAATAAATTTATTCGTAAAATAAAATAAAATAGAATAAATAAAATAAATTTATTTTTATATTTTTATTTAAAAATAAAATAGAATACATAAAATAAATTTATTTTTATATTTTAATTTTAAAATAAAATGATATTTTTATTTTATTTTTTTTATGATTTATTTTATTTTATTTTATTTTATTCATTATTTTTTTTGTTACTAAATCATTTTTATTTTTATTTTTTATATTAAAGGTCGTCGGTAATCGCCACCACCATCCGAAAGGAAGAATTTTTGTGTGCCGTTATCAAACGTTTATTTTCGCTAAAACTCTTCAGAAATGTAAATGAAAAAATACATTTCCTTCCAAAACTATTTCTGGAAGAATGGTTGTCATGCGAGCCCTAAGTTTCCACGTCCGCAATTATCGCCGCGAGTTGCGACCACCTATTGTCAATATATAAACATGGCCCGGCCTCTTTACTTTCCCTCTTCTTTTACCACGCGGGCCGGTCCATTTTCCCCTCTCCTCGGCTCGGCCTGGCCCGGCCTACGTGCCTATTTCTTCCTTCCTCACCCCGCGTACTCTTCTTTGCAGCAACGGATTTGGGGGCCGATTTTTCGAGGATTCCGGCTTGCAGGCACGCAAGGCGACCGCACGTAGTCCGATCTATCGAGGTCTCTCCCATTCGCCACCGTCGAGCCGGGTAGGGATTACCACCGACCGACCCCACTGTTTTTTTTTTTTTTTCCCATTCGGCGTCTCGCTTTGCTCTGTTTCGGACACTACGGGCCGGAGCTCCCGGCCGTCCGGCTCACGCAAACTCCGGCCCCGACGGTCAGCCGAGTGGCCTCTGCCTATTTTGTCGGTTGCTTGACAAGAGTCCCGGCCTTGGTTCGGCTCCCGGTTGAGCCAGAAACCTTGAGATTCGGTAATGCGTGTCACCTGTTTGTGAAAATGCCTCGCTTAGATCCGTGAACTCTTTCTCTGATTTTGGTTTGCTCCTGGAACGCTGGTCGTTGCTCCATCTTTTCCTTTGTTCGCGCCGTAGCAGGTACATGGCGAGGCGACGTTCGTAGGGGGCCGGGAGTTGGCTTGGCAGGCGCGTTCATTCGCGGCCGCGTACGTGCCGTGGCGCCGATTTCAACAAATGGGGAGGGGTCGGATCTGTCACGGTTCTGAGTCCGAGTCGTGTTAGTTGGGTCGTCGGAGTTTGGGGCCGGCAGCGACCGCGCCGCTCGTTCGTGGCCAATTGAAGACTCGGGTACGTCACGGTCGGGGCACCGTGGACTGGGTCACCGGGTCGGGCAAAAGGAGCCCGGCCGGATGCCTTTGGCCCCTTGACAGCTGGCCGGTGTAATTCCACTCCTGGGTTTAGGTTTTTAGGGCTTTAGGGACCGGCTTAGTTAGTGTTGAACTAGGCACATAGTGGGCTTATTTTACTTTCTTGGGCCGGGCCTTTTTTTTTTTTTTTTTATTTTTTCGGGATGGGCTAGATTTCGGGGATCGGACTAAGTCTGGTTGTGTTAGTTTAAAAAATCATTTCTTTTAAAATATAAAATATATATTTTAAAAATTTTTAAATATATATTTTTTAAGAAAATAATATTCTAAAAATTAAAAAAGGGAAAAATTTTAAAATCCTAACTTTTTTTTTTTTTCTAAAATTTAGGAAAAGGTTTAGAAATTAGATTTTGGGTAGTTTTTCTATATCTTAGTATCAATTCTAGTTTTGAATTGGTTTTGAATTGGTTCGCATACTTTAGGTTTTTATGCATGTTTTTATAAAAAGAGCTGTGGAATCTTTGGTAAAATATTATGTTCAAAATTAAATAAGCTCTAAAGATTTTACAATAGGATTTGAATGTTCTTAGAGACAAATGTTAGGTTGCCATTTGCACCTTTTTTTTTTTTTTTTTTCAATTATCACTTGATTGCACACTTCCAATATGTTAATTGTTATTTTCCTTTAACCTAGTTAGGGATAGAATCTTAGGACCTAAGATTTATAATTAGTAAGAAGGTTGCCTGAACATTTTGGTAATTAAATAAGATTATGTACCGAAAAAACACTAGATGATGAATTAGTATAATCAAGTCCCCAATCTTAGATTCTCTAATTAAGTAGAAAGTGTCTCATTTAGTTTCTAACTGACCATAATAAGTTAGTAGCGACTTCTCATTTGAAAATCCTCATAATATCGAATGCACCAACATCACGTTGGGCCAGGGCTTGGGAGAGCCTGCACTTAATCAAGTGTTGTAGACCCGCTATTTAGATAACACCTATGAACCTATTATCTTTTCCCCTTCATATGGAAAGAGTATGTTGCAACACCATAAATTAGTAATATTTTATCATGGAATCTCCGCATACAATATCTATTTATTTATTTTTTTGGAATACTTCAATTCCTTGTCCATATTCGGTGCAAGGACTTAGTGATTGGCGATGAGCCAACTCGGGATCGTAGCTCACGGCCAACTAAAGGGCTGATCGCCCCCTGTGCAGACCACATTCGGGTCTGTACAGAGGGCAGGCAGCCCTTTCCCAGGTCTCCTCCTCAAGCCTCATCGAGTTGGTTTCGATGGTTCCTTCGTCCTCAAATTGATTCCGATGCTTGAATGTATCGTTTGCTTGAACTTCACCCTCAACAGTTTGTGTGCTCAGTGAAGCCAATCTCGGGTACAAGAGCAACTGAAAAAAGCAAGGGAAGCCGTACAATGGGCTAATACTCTAGAGGAATACCAAGGCTTAATTTTGGTGGGAACTTTTTTCTTTTTTGGTCTCGTAGAGAATCACCACCTTTTGCTCTGCATCCAAATTTGGCCCCTTTAGCTTTCCGTTCGAATGTTTGTTGCCGGTAGAGATCCAACGTGGCAATTACGCATGTACAATAAATCCACGTCGCTTGCTGAGTAAATTGCCATGTGTACTATAATCGCCCTATTCTTCTTGTGTATGAGCAATCAACGCTCTGTAAAATAAAAGGTTCTTACTAAATGTATTTAACAAGTGCCATGAGAATGAGATAATAAAACCCTTTTGAGTAATATATATATATATATATATATATATATATATATATATATATATATATATATATATCTCTTACACCATACATACATTTCGTGTGTTGAATCATGAGAAAGAAATCTTTATCCGTAATTACATTGTAATTTAAATGACAAATTTGGCTTGTGAAAATGAATTCTCAATGCTGATGCAGCATTCAATCGGTGCCATATCAGGGTCAGAAAAGGGCCATCGACAATATAAGAAAAAAAAAAATCATGTTCAATGTCACTGTCACTCTCATGAAATAATTTGAATTTAGTACAAGTTTCAAAACTTATTTATACTCGGTTGGTGCCATATCAAGGTTTAAAAAGGGCCGTCAACAAATTAAAGAAAAAAATCATGTTGAAGTTTACCGTCACTCTCACGAAATATTACCTTCGCAACCATATCTTAGCCATGGAAACCGGGGAGTGATGTGACTCGTGCTCGAAACCGGGGCTGTTTGGTTAATTGATTTTGTTGTTTCGCAAATTAATTAGTGTGTTTCATAGGCCAGCTAAATTTTATTGTCCCAATGGTCATTCGTAAAGTACAAAGAAATTAATCAGTGCATCTCATGATAGGAACGTTAGCATTTTCATTACAGCTTTGCCAGTTATAACTAGTTCTTTTTTTTTTTAAAATGGTTTTATAAGTTTCTTCATTTGCGTTGCATCATTAAGGTTCAGAAGCATCATAATAGTTGGAAAATCATATAGATTATCAAATTCATTTATACATCTTTTACATTTCATGATAGGATTAATTTAGTCTACTTTCACAAGTTTTATCACAAAGTTAAGCAAGTTGAAGTATTCTCTTTTAATTTAGTGCGTGTTTACCCTTTATGCATAGCTCCTCACAGGGTCTCTCCTCAGGTCATACGATCACTTTTCCATTGTCTTATCCCAGGCAAAGACCCGGCATCCTCCAGCATTTGCATATAAGTCCATTGTGTGTCCATGCATTTCAAGTGTCAATCAATTCATTTTATCTTTGAACTTTTAGCCGGATGAAAGGCCCAAAGGCATGCCATACAAAGTGAATCAATGAACGACTCTTTTGTCTTACTAAATTAAACTCATGCCATATGCGACTTGGCCTTGTGGTCTTGACTTGGAACTATTTGCTCTGGCTTCTGCATCAACCCCTGATTTGTCCCAAGTATAACACGCCTCAATATTGTCCTAGGATCAAGTGTGAGTCGTGCACCCACCTTGGCAAACATCCAAAGTCATCGAGGCCAGTCTTTGACATCCAGGTGTGCTTGACACTCACGCTAGATTATGATGCAACAACAAGCATAACAATACAAAACCAACACAAGCAAACGATGACATAATCCTAAAATCGATAAGCATACCACATCGCCCTATCGAAGAGTTAGAAAAATCTACTTACTACCTTTTGGACCTAGCTCCAATATGCTTCTTTGGTGGTCAGTTGGTGTCTAGGGTGGCTTAAAAGAGAAGGGCGTGAAAGAAATGAGAGAAAGGGAAAGGAAAGGGAGAGAATGGCTCCTCCTTAAAATGTGAGGATGCTTTCTCCTATTTATAGGCCTCTTTCTCTTAGATTTTTATGCAAACTCATGATTATGCCTAAATGACAAGTTGGCCTACCTATCTTCCTGAGTTGGCGCCTAGGTCCTTTGGTATTGGCCTGTGATTGATCCACATATTTGCTTGCTCTCCGAGGCTCAATCTAGACTTATTATTTCCTATGATGCCTAAGGGACACATAAGCCCATTTAATGCCTAATGTCTTCTTCTAATTGGTTGGCCCTTGCCTTGTTCATCAAGGCTACATTTTAGGGTCATCATACCATAAGATTTACCTGAGATTTGGTCATCAAGAAACTTGGACTTTGAATAACTTGTTCTCCAAGTTAACCACATGAGCATGTGACTCATTAAGATCATTAATTAGCTAGCTTCCAAAAGCATTTAATATATTCTTATCTTCAAGCCAAGAAGACTCTAGATTGGCTTCTTCCTCAAGTTAGGTGTGCAGCCCCCTTCCCCTCCAAGTTGGGCGTGTGGTTCTTTTGAAATCAGTACCATTACCTTACCAAACGGGCTCGAAAAATTATAAAATTCTAATATGTTATAGAGAAGACCTTAGAAAACATTTTTCAAGGAGGAATCCAAGCCAAATTCGTTTTGTGGAAAGAGCAACAAATCATTGAATACAACCCAAAATTTCATCCGTCAAGTAGTTTCAACGGTCAGAGAGAGACTCATTTCGAAATCTAAATCTTCACAAAATTATTTGAATTTTAATATGTTGTATATATGGATGCCATTTAAAACTTTTGTTAAGGAAGCATGTTCAAATTCATAAGGGATAATTTTATAAAAATTTGAGAGAGCAACTTGGTTACCGTTTTCATTATACTAGGCAGGTTCTATATAGTAATTGATTGAGCTTTCGTCCCAACCATTCCACTTCAGAAAAATATGAAATTTAAGTATGTTATAGATAATGATATTTTAAAAAACTTTCATGAAGAAAGTTTCTCCAAATTTGAAGCATAAAGAGCTCTATAAAATTGGAAAGTAGAAAAGATCCAGTAGTTTCAAGAAATTGGGAAGTCAAAACCTATGAAACTCAAGGTAGCATCAAGGCTATAGGATAGCCATAATTTGCTCCATTATGTCCTATTTTTATTGGGACATTTGGCTTGGATACTTTGCTTAAATCCCAAGGTAAATCCTTGATAATCATGGTTATGTCTAGAACAATTTATGTGAAATGATAAGTCAACCTCCTTCATGAAGAAGTTAGGGTGTTCTAAAGAATTCCATTTTGTCACTTTCTTCCTCAAGAAAGCAGTCCGAAGAAATCCATCGTCTAGGTTGGTTCTAAGGCTGGAAAAGGAATCATTTGGTTCACCTCGAAAAACTGAATCACATACACCCGAGGTTTGGCCACACACCCCATGCTTGCTCGAACCATTCCTTTGGATGGTCGGTCGGCCTAAAAGGTCAGTTGTCCTTCAGTCGAATCAAGGCTAATCCTAAAGCTACCCATGGCTTAGCACTAAGTGAAGGCACTCATGGACCTTAAAATTAGTGAAGAAATAGCTAGGTCTGTCCTTGAGCCTTTTCTGGTCGACACTCGATCCATCCATATGGTTCATGGTCGGCGCATTACCAATCCACGATTGAACATTACCAATTCAAGATTCCTTTTAGATCACTAAGAATTAAATAGGGAATGATACATTTTTGGTCAGAAGATGATCACATTTGGTCAAGTCGAATCGTCAATGTATTAGTGCATAGCCGGGCGGAATCACCCGCGGCCATGCACTACGACCGATTGAATCGACCCATGATCATCCACCAATCCAAAATCATCACATGACCAATCTTCATGATCAAAAGGTCATCTTATGAGCTGGTGATCATATCTTATTAGTATGGTTGGTACAAAATTCACAGCCGACACCTCGATTAATTCGTGATCGATCGGTTGGTCAGTCGGACCATGACCAATCCTTGATGCCTTAACGATTGAATCGATCAATCCCATGGCCAATGGCCCATGGTCGATCCATTTATAATCTTATGGCCAATCCTTACAGGGTCAGTATCGAGGGTGTTACACCTTCATTTCCCACATTGTAGGATAGAACAACTTCAAATATTTTCTATTGATGGAACACGGCAACTCTTCCCCCTCTAAGCTTGTTAATTTATAGGTGTTGCTGCTTAAAACATCAATAACTTGATAGAGTCCTTCCCAAATGGTCAACCACTTACCTAATGTTTCGGTTTTTGTGTGGAATGGTAGAACCGTCTTCCAAACCAAATCCCCCAGGCAAAGAATTTAACCTTCACATGCTTATTCTAAGTTATTACCACTTTCTTCTTTGAAGCAATCACATAATCTAGCACTGCTAATCATACCTCATCTAGTTCATCCAACTACATGTACATTGCTTCATCATACTCCTCTAGCAAAATCTCTCTTTGTAGTCTAACCCTTAGTGATTGCACTGTGATTTATAGTGGCAAGACCGCCTCTTGGTCGTAGGTCAAAAAATACAGGCTTGTCTGTATTGTTGATCTCTTCAATGTGCGGTATGCTTATAACACTATTGACAAAGTCATGTCCCATTGCTTTGGGTTTTCTTTGATATGCTTCTTTATCAAATTAATAATGACTTTGTTTGATGCCTTAGCTTGTCAGTTGGCTTGTGCATACTATGGTATTAAATGTGTCATCTTTATTCCGCTTGATTCTTCGAAGTTGAGAACTTCGATACCCATAAAGACAATCCCTTGGTTAGCCGTTATGGTTTCGGGAATGCCAAAATGATGTATGATATGCTTCTCGATGAATTCCCTCACAATATTTTGGGTCATGTTTTTGTATGACACTGCTAAAGTAATGAGTGGCCAGAAGTATGTAAAAATGTTTCTTACTTGACGGCGGGTGTATCCATGGCCTCACTATTGGTTTCAATAAGGTGGTTGAGACATGCCAGATTGAGCCATGTATTTGGCAAGGTCTGCACTCTTTCGCGTATCTATACAATCCTAGGTCATTGTGGGCCAAAAATAGCTATGATGTCTTAACAATCATTTCATTTTAATACTTGCTTGATGAGCCCCACAAATTCTTTCGTGAATCTCGGTCATTGCCAACATTGTCTCCCTTTTATTCAAACACCTTAACAATACTCCCTCTATGGTATGTCGATATAACTCTTCTTTTAGGAGTATATATTTTAGTGCTTGTTTTCTCAACTTCTTGTCTCGTGATTAGGGATTTTTCAAATACCTTATTATCAATATCCTCCGATCTTGTCCATCCCTTTTTGTTTTGTCCTTGGCAACCATAATTCATTGAGATAGCGGCAAAGTTTTTATCTCAATTATTAAAGTGTAGGCCAATCCCTTTGTGATACAATAACTAGATGCCATTTGAGCTAGCTCATCGGCTTTCGCATTCTGATATCACAGTATATGTACTAGCTTCAAGTCGGGAATTTAGCTAACAATCTTTTGCTTTGTGGTAATACTCAATGATATTTTCAATAAGACATTGATATTCTTCTCTCAACTGTTTTATCACTGTCGAATCACCCATCACTTTGATCGATTGTACACTCATGTTAGCTAGCAAACAGAGGCCCATATTCGACTTGATTGTTAGAGCATTTACAATGTAGCCTAAACTGGAATTTTGTTTTATGCCCCCTTGGAGACATAATCAAAACCCCTATTCCTGATGTAGTAGATGTGGACTGTGGCACCCTCGATTCGCCTGAGGTCGCCACAGGTGATCTCTCTTTTAATTAGTCGATCTCATATAACTTCACAGACCGATACCCTTTGGCTAGGGATTTTTTTTTTTTTCAAAAGCGGTCCCAACGCAACTTATTAGCGGAAGCATAAACAAGTCTCACCATCTCTCCCTCCAATAACCATAATGCAATGCACACCAACTACGCACCATAAGAAAAGATAATGCCGATTCACTCTTATTTATATTTTCATGATGGACATCAAGGTCAATACAACAAAAAGGCCAAGATTTTAACTATACTTGGCTACCACCCAAAAAGGACTCGATTCTACATCGAACATGTACCACCCTCCATCAACGAGCGTTGGCTATCTCCAAAAAGTGTCAGCTCCAATCAGCTATACGCGCCATCATACCCAATCCGGTGCATCGGGTGGCGGCGGCGGTAACATCCTTAACATCTCTCCATCATGTCGGACATGAACAGATAAAAACTCCTAGATAACCGGGCCATCAGCTCGACCCATGTCATACATCATCAGGACACAGACTCGAACAAAAACTAAACCAGGAGCACCGATGCAGACATGCTCAGTACACTCCACATCCACATCAGTAGGTATGCCATAGTAAGTACCGCGTGCAACCGGCAGCAAATGCATCTTTCTAATCTGAAATGTTAATCCCCAAAAGGGGTGAGTACAACTACTTAGCAGTAAAGATCCACCACACTACTCAATGCGTCAAACAGAACAATCAAGAATAAAACACATATCATTCATGCATTCAAGCATATCTTACCTTGCAGCCATGCATATATCACCATGCCATATGTGCATACATCACCATGCACTTATTATCAAGCATTCATGCATATATCCATTCCATATGTGCCTATACCACCATGCACTCATCATCAAGCATTCATGCATATATCACTATGCCATATGTGCATATACCACCATGCACTCATCATCAAGTATTCATGCATATATCCATGCCATATGTGCATATACCACCATGCACTCATCATCAAGTATTCATGCATATATTCATGCCATATGTGCATATACCACCATGCACTTATCATCAAGCATTCATGGATATCCATGCGCATGATACAATCTCAATTTTTATCTTTCCAGGGACCAATGTTTGCATCCCACAATTTATCGCTCGCATCCAACTTGGCATCACGAGGAACCTCCGGCACACACCTCCGGGCATCCGGCACACACACTCCGGGCATCCCAACACTCCCGAGGCATTGTCGGCTCATACCTCCGACAGTCTTGTTATTTTCTCAAGTTATATCCACACATGTATCTCAATTTCAACATGGTATTTGATGCAATAATATCAAAGATCTCAACCAAATTTTCATGCCATATAACATGCCATATGTCATCACATATGCAGCAAGATCAACCACTCAAAATATTACATCACATGAATAAATTCATTTATTTTTCAAAACACATCAATGTTTCGGGTAAATCAGAATGCATTCCTCTAATTAAAACTCCAGAAAAATTAGTAAATGGCATTAATAAATTCTGAAAACTTGACACATTATAGACGAGACCTAAAGGCAGATATCTCATGAATAACTCTATGCCAAAAGAATCTCACACAAAACAGTATGGTCCATGCATCACAGTTCTCAAAACTTCAATGTTTCAACTTGCACAGTTTCGGAAGAAATTTAAATTAAATACCCAAATGAACTCCAAAAATCTGAAATTTTGACATGTTATAGAAAAGTCTTAAAGGTAAATATCTCATGAAGAAATTGAAACCCAAATCGTTTTAGGTTAATAGATATAGACGATTATTTCCCCCCGTTCTCGGTGTCATCTTTTCCCAGATTATCATCTTTCAAAAGAAACTCATTTCACCGACCTAAATGTGTTCACTTCTTCTAAATTTTTATTATGTTATCTCTCAGAATATTACCTACAACTTTCATTAAGGACACACGATCAAATTTTAACTGTATGATTTTATAAAAATCACGAAATCATACTGGGTCGAGGTAACGTTTTTCCCAGATCCAGTTTCTTCAAAGAACAACGATTTCACCGACCTATTTTTGTTCATTTCCTCTAAATTTTTTATATGTTATACCTCAAGAAGTACGCTACAACTTTCATTAAGAAATCAAAGTAATATTTTCACAAGAAAGTTACTTTACAGACCACAAAATCTCTAAAGGTTAGCACAACAAATTTCAGATCTAATCTCTCCAAAGAAAAATTATTTCACTAACCAATACTTGTTCGTTTTGCCTCAAATTTTAGTATGTTGTTCCTCAAGGTGTTCTCTACAACTTTCATAAGAGATCAAAACAAGATTCCAACTAAAAAGTCACATGCAGCACACAAACTCATGGATGGTCGGACTGGTCTTTCCAGAAACAGCATGCTAGACCAACGAATCTCTCTTCAAAGCTCCGAAATTTCATCCCATCTACCTCAACCAAGACTTACCATCTACTATACACACAACACAGCAATGCAAGGGGTAGGTTTTAGGACTTCACTTGCCTTAAACTTAAGCACAAACAGCAACAAGGACGGCGGCGAGCTAGGCGGACGATCCTCCTCCTACCTCTCGCACGCCCGCTTCCTCTCTTTCCCTCTTCCTCTCTCTCGGTTTCCCTTTCTCTCTCGGACGACACTCTCTCTCTCTCTCTCTCTCTCTCTCTCTCTCTCTCTCTCTCTCTCTCTCTCTCTCTCTCTCAGTCGATTCCCTTTCATCAATCCGCCTCCCTCTCTTTAGCTTTCTTCCCCTACAATCATTTGCAATCATTTGATTGCATGTAGCCACCCAAGGAAGCCAATGGGGGCAGCCACACTTGGCTTCTCCTCCATGCCACTTGGCAACTCACATGCAAAAGTTGATGGGCTTCAATGTTGGGCTGGGCTTGGGCCTTCATGGGCCGGTCGACCAAGGGGTTGGCGTGGGCTGGTTGGATGGTCTTTGGGCCTAAAAATCAGCTCATCCTCTCCTATTCCTATTCCATTTAACCCTCATTTAAATTAACACCTAATTTCAATTTATAAGCCCACAAAACTTTGTAATTTAAATCCATAAAATTCTACTTATAAAGTGCACCACCAAGAATAAGATTTCTATATCAATTTGCACCTTAATAAAATCCTTGGGTCACTTGTAGACACATCTCCATCCAAACAATCATCCATTACAATGCTCGGCCTTAAGTTAATTGAAATTCATTAATTCAATGGCTAATACAAAATCAAACGGCACTTCCATTACCTAATCATGGTTCATGGTACTCCAGAGGTAGTCACGAGATTTTAGGATGCCATATGGACGGACCATTAAAGTACAACAACCATGCAACCAACTGTGCATAACCTTCACTTTTGAAGTCTTCAACTTGAATAGATGGACATTGCACAAGAAAATCAGCTATGGCTTGTCCCTTTACTGCTTTCATCGATACATGCACTAGGTCTAGCTCGGATAATGTGAAGGACCATTTTGCAATTCAACCTTTCACTATAGGCCTCATAAGAATATATTCAATAACAGCAGTTTTGCGTATCACATGAATGACAACTAGTTGCAAATAATGTTGTAGTTCCGTATATGCAAAATGTAATGATAAACCAATCTTTTCAACAGTAGTATATCTCTTCTCAGCATCATTCAATATCCTAATGAGGTAATACACTGCTTGCTCTTTGCCTTCGTCATTCTCTTGTGCCAACATGCTATCAATTATAATATTAGTGGCTGACGCACAGAGATTTAGAGGCATGCCTACTTATGGTCGCATCAACACTAGAGGACTAGTCAAGTATCCTTTTATCCTCTCAAAAGCACGCCAATTCTCCTCTTGCCGGACGAATTCATCCTGATTTTTCAATCTCAACAAAGGAGAAAACACCTCTATCTTACTAGATAGATTAGCAATAAATCTTCAAAGAAAATTGATTTTCCCAATTATCATTTGACTGCTTCTTGCTAGTTGGTGGAGGCATTTTTGGTACAACCTTAACCTTATTCTTATCAACCTCTATTTTTCTATTATTAACAAAAAATCCCAGAAAATTCCCGGCTCTTATGCCAAATGTTCATCCTAGTTGTGCATGTTGACCTGAACGCCGAGGCTTCCCCACTCTTTCTTCTTCAGTAATGATAGGTAAGGAGTCTTGTGAAGAACACTATAACTCCTATTGTGAAGAAGTGACCAGAGAACTGGATGGCTGATTTTCCTCATCTGAAAGAACAGGTAATTCAGCTCCATGATGAGATGGATTGGTTGTCACCGGTGCAGGTTGTTCTAGTGCAATGATTACATATGGAGGTTCCATACATAGATCTTCTGATAAAAATGGGCAATGATTGGGAGCTGAGATAAAGGATGAGGGGGTATTTTCCCGGAATGGAAATGTCTTCATGAAAAACCACATCCCTGCTCACGAAGAAGTGCCCTGTGGAGATCTCCATGACTCTATAACCCTTTTGCAAGGAGGGATATCTCATAAAAATACATGGAATAGCACGAGGGTCCATTTTATCCCGAGGCCCTACTGTCGTGGCATAACACAAGCATCTAAATACTCTGAGATGATCAATTCTCACTTACTTTCCATAAAGTATCTGAAAAGGTGTTCGTCCATTGAGAATCCGTGTTGGCATGTGATTAATCAAATATGCTGCCGTAACAACACGGTCTCCCCAAAAATCTTCAGGAATTGAAGCCTGGTATTTAAGAGCACAAGCAACCTCTAAGAGGTGCCGATGTTTACGCTCAACTATCCCATTCTGCTGAGGAGTATATGTGCAAGAGCTTTCATGAATTATTCCCTTAGATGATAGAAAAGATTCACTCTCTAGTATAGAACTCGTGTCCATTGTCCATACGAATTCTTTGAACAATTTTTTTTGAATTGATTTTCGATAAGAGTGAGAAACTTTGATAGAGTTGGGAAAGTTTGGCTCTTTGACTGCATGAGGAAAACCCAAGTCGCACGACTATAATCATCAACAACGGTAAGAAAGAATCATGACCCATCACGATGTGGTGTGTGATAGGGTCCCCAAATATCAATGTGTAGTAAAGAGAAACCAATGCTGGCTCGAGATGTGCTAGTGGGAAAGTATGTCCGAGACTGTTTAGCGAGGGAACAAATGGGATATTTCGGATTAGGGAAATGTGCACTATGACCCAAGCGCTGATGGAAAATAAGATTTTTATTATTGATAATAGCATTACAAGAAGTTCTTTTATCAAAAACTTTAGTAGAACTAATCCAAAAGTAAAGTCCTTGTGCAACACTACCCAAGCCCATCGGTTTGCCAGTCGAAAGGTTCTGAAAGAAACAATTGTCGAAGTTGAATATGACACCACAAGAATTGTCTTCACAAGCTTTTGAGACATATATCAGGTTGAACTCAAACTTTGGAATATGGAGGACGCTTTTAAGGACAATATTGGAGCTAAGGTGAATAGTTTCAACCTTAGTGACATGAGTAACATTGCCATTCGGAAGTCGCACAAAATATAAATATGGACTTTTTGAGCATGGGAAAATAATTTCTCATTGCATATTATATGATCACTTGCACCCGAATCTATAATCCATGCATCAATTGGTATTGAGTTCGTTTCACCAAGGATAGTACCTGAAAAGCCTGCACTCTTGTCACTTGCGGTTAAACGATCCAGAGCCCTCATGATATTCTGGTATTGATCTTGGGTAATTAGTTGGCGTGCCCCATTAGTCCTCAGTGCCAACACCTGATAAGCAGAAAACTCTTTTCATTTTTTTCTTTATCACCCGACTTCCCATGCAATTTCCAGCAAGTTTCTATAGTATGGTGTGGACGTTTGCAATATTCACAAAATTTGCATTTATTTTTTGAAATTTGCCCGCTTGGTCTATGTGATGACATGGCGTGACGTGGTCCGTTGGATCCGGCAAACATTTGAGCTGACGTGGCCAATCTAGAGCCCTTGGATTCTGGCGCATCGAAGGAAGAATATCCACCGTCGGATCTCCTTTGCTGCCCACCGTTGGATCCAAAAGAGTTGGTAGGTGGATATGAGCCGTTGGATGGCTTCCTTTGATCCTGACCATCCATCTGTGGGTTCTTAGGGTTCCCACTTATTTTCCTTACCGCTACAGCTGCAAGTCCCCCGAAACTCCCGAAGCTGTTGCTTCCTCCATGGCCGTCGTGCGTTGGGTCGAGCAAGACAGAGCTTCCGGCAAATGCAGCAGCAAGGGCAACTCCATCAGTTGCTCGCGTGTGCTCAGTGGTCGCCAATTTCTGACTTTCCTCTTGAACGGCCAGCTGATAAATTCATTCGAGTGAGGGTGTTGGCTCCATCGTTAAGATCTGCGACCTAAAGGTAGTGTATGTCTCGTTTAGGCTTAGTAAGAACCGTGTCACTTTCTCCCTTTCTTTCATGGCCTTATACTGACGAAGTGTTGCTTCGGGTCCATCCAATCATTCCTTTTTCGCCTTAAGCTCATTCCAAAGGGCTGAAAGCCGATTGAAGCAAGTGGTAACCGTGAGGTTCCCTTGCTTCAATTTAGAGAGGGCTTGCGTTATGGTGAATAGCTTCACCCGATCAAGTCGTCCGTACATTTCACAGATGGACTCCCAGAAGGTCCTTGAGTCGTCTGTCGGAGGAAGCCCTACTGCGACGTCTGGTGCAAGGCAATTTCCAATCTAGGTATGTACCAACTAATTGCACCGGCGCTAGTGCCGTTGAAGGCGTTCTTCTGTTGGGTAGGGCACGGATCCGTCGAGAAATCCCTTTTTGTCTTTAGTGATGAGAGCTCTGTCACAACCAAAATTTCGGGTGAACCACCTAGACTTTCGCTAATGGTTTACTAAGCCTAAACTTAGCTCGAGCTCTCTCAAGCCCATATCAATTCGCGACTTAGGTTCAAGTTCTTAACATGCAAATGATTTTTCAATTAGGAGTCGCTACTAATATATTTTTGGTGAATCGATTAGAAACCCAAGTAAAGTAACGGGAGATTTACTTTACTCATGCGAACCAGAGATTATGAGTTCGAGGACTTAATTACACTAGATTTCTCTAACGCTATTTCGGTACCTTTCTCTTTTATTTCGAAAAAAATGTTTTGCAGGAAGCTTGAATTAATTTTAATTCACTTCCCTAACATGTGAGGCGATCATATAGGTGTGCAAACCACCAATTTAACACTCAAAAAAGCAAATAAAAAAAATGCAGAACTTACCTCATAGCAACGAAAGCATCTGCGTTGTTAGAGCAGAATTCACATCAACAGTCCTAGATATGATTTCTAATTAACACGCAATCACTCAATTTTTGTTTTCAATTTATTTAAGAAGAATCTAATCTATGTGCAATGCGATGTTACTAATCTAATATGAAATGATATGGTAGGGCAATATGACCTAAACTATATGACATGAGTAAAGTAATTTTTAAAGAAATGCAATAATTAAATGTGCAATTTAAATTAACTAAATGACTTAATTCTAATGACGGGCAACCGTCAATTTCTAATTAAATGAACCTAACAACAATCACTAAATGACGTGCATTTCATGAACCTAATTCTATATGACATGCACATAATATTTCTATTCTCCTAAAAAAGCATGCAATCTATCCTAGAGAATGAAATGAATTTGCTCTAAGACAATTTTTTTGGTAATTTTCATGAAATTCGAAATTAAGAAAAATGCAAAAATTATCTATCTAGATTAAGATTCTATCCAAATTATATTAAGGATTAGGTTAGACTAAATCCTAATTTAAACTAAGATATTATCTTAACCTAGCAATCTCTAACCTAAGATGCAACCTATCTAAAAAATCAATCTAAACTTAAAAGGAAACATGCAATTTTATCCTAATATGCAATGATGTACAAGGAATGCCCTAATTCTACATGACATATGCATGATGATTCTTGTTTTTTTTTTTTAAATAAAAATTCGAAATTAAAATTGTCAAGTAATTAAACATGCAATTCAAATTAATGAAATGGAAATCTAACATCCTAAATTTATGTTTTTGGTATATTTTATTTTTAAAAATTCGAAATGGTAAATTTCTTACCCTGAATGAGCAAAAATCCTAAAACAAGGAATAAACCTAATCTAACTCACATATATATATATATTTTTTTTACGAAAGCAAAATCAACTTAAACCATACGACGGCAAATCAGAGCAAGATAAGATTGATATCCAAAATTGACGAACCATATCTCGCATACATGAGATCGGGTTGGTCAATTTTAAATAAACCGCAAATGAATCTCAAGCGTGAGATCGGATTGACGATTTTTCAAGTGATTACGAGTCGGATTTTGACGCGAAAATTAGATTGTCAATCTCTAATTTGAGAGGCTATTTCATGTTGGAATCTCAATCATACATTAAGGAATAATTCTACTAAAAAAATAAAATAAAATAAAAAGTAAATAGAAAAACTACCTAATTCAATTCCCCCCCCCAATTTTTTTTCCTTTTCTCCTTCACGGCATAGCTTGGCCGCTCGTGGTGGGTGCACAACTAAAGGCGGCTAGTCGCTGGCATTCCAGTGAAGGGCGACGGCAGGCGGACCGGTGGACAAAAAGGAGGAGCAGCTCGGGTTGCAGCGGCTATGGGGGAAGCTACTGTGGTGTCGCCATTCAGAGGGGGCAACGGTTTGAAGTAGCAGGGGACGGGCACTAGTCGGTCGCGGACGGGCTGAGGGCAACGTTGCAGCAGGGGCAGCAACTTTCGGTGTCGAGTCGTAGCGGTGGTGGTGCTTGGAGACAGCGCGAGTTGTTGGTGCTGGGTCGTGGGCGCTGCAGGCATGGTTGTCGAGATAGGAGAGGCATGGAGGTGCTGCAAGCGACGGACAGCAGACGTGAGAGGTGACAGTGGGTGATGGAGCTCTGGCGAGCGTGGACCGGCGGTGTTGGCAACCTGGTGGCAAGGGGGGCCGCTGGCGGTGTTGTAGGCGGAGATGTTGGGCAGCAACGGCGTCGCGGCTTCAGACAAGGGCAGTGACGCGAGCTCGCAGATGGGCAGGAGCTCCGTCGCAAGCGGAACGGCAGTGGTGGTGCTGCTTAGTGCGGCGACGAACAGGCTGTGGCCTTGGCGGTGGCGCGGCAGCAAGGGACGACCTCCCTTCTTCTTCCCCTTCTGTTTTGGCTTCTTTTTTTTTTCTCTCTCTTTTCCCTGCTAGCCTGTCGCCTCACGTCTCTCTCTCATAGAAAATATTGGATACGTCTAACATTCCAGCCTGTCAAACAAGAAGGCACTGGGAGCGCGACACGTGTCCCCGTGAGACCCATAAGGTCAAGCGCCATTTTGAAATTGTTTTCGTACTGTAGCTAGGGTTTTTAGTTCTTTTTTGCACCCCTCTCTCTCTACACTTGCTCTCTCTCCCCGACGAACTTCCTCTCTCTCTGCCCTCGCTTTTTTCGATTGACGAACCATCACGAGCAACCGACAAACCAGGAGGATACCGGCGTGCGACCTCCCTCTCTCTCTCTGCCCTCCCTCTTTCCGACCGGCGAACCACCGCGCCACCCCTCCGGCTCCGGATCTGGCCCCGACTTGTTCGTCCCCTGCTCTTTCTCTCCCCTTGCATCTCTATCTGCCCTCCCTCTCTTCGCGGTGAACCAGCGTGTGACCAGCGAACCACCGCGCCCCCCTCCCCCCCCCTCGAGCTCCAGATCCGACACCGGCTTGTCTTGTATGCTGGACCGTTGGCACTCGACCGCCTCACACCCACCGGCCTGTTGATCTCCAATTCCGCCCGCATCACGATCCTCGCTTTGGTTCAGGTAAAAGTCAAGGGGAATACAGTGATTTTGGTGGGAAGGAATCAATCACATATTAGATTGTTATCCATTAAAGTAACAAACGCAGTTTGATCTGCTCCTTCTCGGTCTCATTGGCCATGTATTGATGGAAAATGCTTAGAGGCTTAGTATAATTCCTTTCTTCACGGGCAAGAGATCACCTGGCTGTTCTTGAGGGAGGAGAAGACAGGGAAAAGCCTCTGTTTTTTTTTTTTTTTTGGTAGTCCTTACTAATAGTGAAAAGTCTCCTTCCCCCTGTTTCTTGGGAGATTATTGAAATCTATGCAAACTGCTAGGAGATCGACTTCAATCACTTCCTCCTTTTCTTGAATACCAATTTGTTGATTCTCATTTTTTCTCCTTTTGTAATATAACTAGCATAGTCATTCCAGAAGACATTTTCTGTCGATTCTTTATGCATGTGAACTGCTTTTGCCATGTTTTACTGCAAATTAACAGATACTACAGGGAGAATACTTTCTTGGTCTCTTAAATTGAACCAGCCTTTTTCTTATTCTCCTATGTACAGAGCGTTGCCCAATTTGTTTAGCAATAGTGTTCCCTGTCACACTCTGAATATTTAAATTCCATCGGGTTAGTGACTTCCTGAACTCTTTATCTGTACATCTTGTTTCTTATATTCTGCTTCCTTAATACTTTTAGTAACCAGGGGCTTCTTGATGCATGGACATCTTTAGTGATCATTTGTGTCCCCTTTAATGCAGCTGGTTACATGTAGGCTAAACATTTTTCTTAGTTCTCATAGTTCAGTTGGAAATGATAATGACTCGGTGGCGTTGAAACTAATGTAAAGTGTTAGGTAGGTTTGGCACTACATATCTCTCGGTGCATGCGAAACCTATCAAGTAATGAACTTTTGAGACCATCACCTTCTTGTGTACTGATTTGGTAGTAATGGTATTTCAATACATCAACTTCACATGCAAGAAATAGTAGTGGACCCACATCGAGGTGACCCAAGACCACTTGACACTTGTTCTGTTCCGTAAGAATGGCCTTCAAGTTAATATTTTTCATTTTCATTGTCATGATAAATAATAGTTCATCGTATAATGCCGTGAGATGACATTGTCCAAAGTTATGAATCTTCAGTTTTTGAAGTTCGTCTAAATTAGCTTAAACATGACTTTGCGACTGGTCGAAGCAATCATTCTATAGCACCTGTCCAATCTGTCAAGCGTACTAAAAGAAGCCTAGGGAAGTTGCTCTCATCTCTTGGGAATTTTTTTTCTTGATGGATGTTGAAAGAAAAAGTGAAAATTCAAGTATTGTTGTTTATTGTCAAGAAAGATTGGACACCTTCTATAGTTTGAGTGCTAATTTTTCATTACTTCATATGTTCAAGATTGAATTATTATCTAAAGACAAAACTGTGCAAATTAAAACAACAAAAATGATAAACGTGATGTCGACTATCAACTCATTTTAAAATAGTAAAACAAAAGAAATCATTTTTCTCGATGTATTTGATCAATTTGGAACTTATGTTGCATAGTTTTGAAGACATTTTACTTTGAAGTAATGAAAAGTTATGGCTGATTGCATGTTGTGCCTCTGAAAATTCAGCTGAGGCGACGATTGCGAAGTATGTCCTTTGTCATGCAACGGATTGATTTAAAAGATGAACGCCCATCTAAATAAGAAGAATAAATTTAAATGTCAAAATGATGGCGCATTGAATAAGGGATGTTCTGCAAACACTCATAGCTAAACAAGGTTCACTTTGGTTGTTGAAAACAGAAAACTAAAAGTTTTATTCAATAAACTAAAGGATTTATTTGCCAGCATTCTTATTCTAAATTTCGTGCCGCATGTGTCATATTGCAGGTGAAGGAAAAGATCTAAAATTGGTGGACGCCCCTATTTCTGGTCGTGTTAAAAGAGCTGCGCTGAGGGAAGTCGATGACTTCTCATATGATGTGGACAGGCTTTAAAGAGTTACGGACTTATTATTGTGCAACAAGAAGAATCTTATGGTGATATATCGTTGAAGTTGACTCCTACATTTTCATAGGCACAAATTTGATGTTAGATGGTTGCGTGCTCACTATTATCTTGATGTACATAGAAACAAGGTCATTATGAGTAATGAATGTGACTCCTCTCAGCAATGATGTTGCACTGTCCACTAAGTTCTCTTCCCCCCTCCATGTTCAAAGGCTAGAGAGTTTTGTAAAATCATCAGCCAGCCATTTTCTTTATCTATACGGTGCTTTAAGACAAAATGTTTAACTGTAATTTATTTGTGGCTCGTGTATAGAAATGATGTATACAATATTTTTTTCCTTCGGATGCATGTGAATAGGCAATGGTCTTCCATGATAGGAGGAGCCTGCGATTTGCAGCCAAACTGGCTCTTCACCGACTCTAGCCTTTGCGATTGTTTTTAGTGTGAGGATCGTTCGTTAGGACGAGGTCGAAACAACTATAAATCATATGGAACAAGCTAGGCAATCTTCGTGCGCAAAAGATCATTTCAAACCGCGTGAACCTTTGGCTGAGTCAACCTTTGCAACTTTCCCGTTGGATGTCAAAAAAGAGGAACTTATTCGAGAGAATTTAAAAGAGAGAAAGGCCGCTCTCGGAGATGGCCAAGAAATCTCACAGTTTATTTCAAAAAGGGTTGTTGGACAAGAAATAGAGAGAAAAATGAGGTGTTGGGTTTGGACATCAAATTTTATATGCTCACTAACACAATGAGGTTTTAAAGTAGGTGCGTGCAAAGTTTGATGGATTAATTTTGAGTACGGGAGCACGGGAGCACGTATGAATTTATTTCCGAAAGCTTTTCAGAAAAAAAAAAAAAAAAAAAGTTGCCCAAGTTTATTTCAAAAAGGGTTGTTGGGCAAGAAATAAAGAAAAGAAAATGAGGTGTTAGGTTCGGACGCCAAATTTTATATGCTCAATAACACAATGAGGTTTTAAACTAGGTGCGTGCAAAGTTTGATAGATTAATTTTGAGTATGGGAACACGTACGAATTTATTTCCGAAAGCTTTTAAGAAAAAAAAATAGTTGCTCAAGTTTATTTCATAAAGGGTTGCTGGGCGAGAAATAGAGAAAAAAATGAGGTGTCGGGTTTGGACGCCAAATTTTATGTGCTCAATAACATAATGAGGTTTTAAACTAGATGTGTGCAAAGTTTGATGGATTAATTTTGAGTACGGGAACACGTACAAATTTATTTCCGAAAGCTTTTAAGAAAAAAAAAAAAGTTGACCAAGTTTATTTCAAAAGGATTGTTGGGCAAAAATAGAGAAAAAAATGAGGTGTTGGGTTTGGATGCCAAATTTTATATGCTCAATAACATAATGAGATTTTAAACTAGATGTGTGCAAAGTTTGATGGATTAATTTTGAGTACGGGAACACGTACAAATTTATTTCCGAAAGCTTTTAAGAAAAAAAAAAGTTGACCAAGTTTATTTCAAAAAGGGTTGTTGGGCAAGAAATAGAGAAAAAAACGAGGTGTCAGGTTTGGACGCCAAATTTTATATGCTCAATAACATAATGAGGTTTTAAACTAGATGCATGCAAAGTTTGATAGATTAATTTTGAATACGGAAATACGTACGAATTTATTTCCAAAAGCTTTTAAGAAAAAAAAAAAGAGTTGCCCAAGTTTATTTAAAAAGGGTCGTTGGGCAAGAAATAGAAAAAAATGAGGTGTCGGGTTTGGACGCCAAATTTAATTTGCTCAATAACACAATGAGGTTTTAAATTAGGTGCGTGCAAAGTTTGATGGATTAATTTTGAGTACGGGAGCACGTACGAATTTATTTCCGAAAGCTTTAAGAAAAAAAAAAGAGTTGCCCAAGTTTATTTCAGAAATGGTTGTTGGGCAAGAAATAGAGAAAAAAAAAATGAGGTATCAGATTTGGACGCCAAATTTTATTTGCTCAATAACACAGTGAGGTTTTAAACTAGGTGCGTGCAAAGTTCGATGGATTAATTTTGAGTACGAGAGCACGTACAAATTTATTTCCGAAAACTTTAAAGGGAAAAAAAAAGTTACCCAAGTTTATTTCAAAAAAGGTTGTTGGGCCAAAATTAAAGAAAAAAAATGAGGTATCGGATTTGGACGCCAAATTTTATATGCTCAATAAAACAATGAGGTTTTAAAAATGAGGTGTTGAGTTTGGTAGCCTGGTAGCAAAGAGAAGGTAATCATCTCGCATCTGTCTAGTGTTTTCTTGAATAGAATTTGCTTAATATTCTCTTCCCGATTTTATATTTACTTAAAATTCTCGCTTGCTGTTATGTTCGGGAAAAAAGGTTGATTTGCTGCAGAACAAGTTTGGATTTAATGATGCTTTCAATAACAAGGAAGAATTGGACGTGGATGCAGCACTGAAAAGGTGAACCAGGAATATAGTAACGAAGATTGAGCAAATGACTGATGTACATCCAAACTTCAAGAAAGGCGACTCAGTTTGGGGCGTGACTGGATGGGAGTGTAGTCTAATTACTGTGCCAAAGACTTGTTTTAAGATTGAACACACTGATGTTTTTTTGTCTTACTCTACCGGCCTTCTAGATATGTTCCTTAATCATCTGGTGCGATACCTTTTCCGTACCAAGCAAAACAAAGGAGATTGCAAAAAACTTACACTTCATTCATGTTCAAACTTCATGTGGACAAATACATGACATCTATTAAAACAACTTAATAATGCAAACGACATTAACAAATTTTACGATAAGCTCATTATATTATTCATCTTTATATTTCGACATAACAAATTTCCTAAAATCACTATAAACACCCATGACACAACTAACATTGTCATCAATGCGGAATTTTGTTTCTTTAACTTCGACACATCTCTAATTTCTGCAAAAATCTCAAGCTCTCTGGAAGCACCTGCCTTGATGACAGTGGCCAAAACCTGCACCACCATAATATTGGCAATTAACTGTGATATATTTTAAGAAGTTCACCATTATCTACAGAAACTATGATATATTTTAATAAGTTCACCATTATCAACGGAAATAACGAAATTAGGCAGAATGGAGTAAATACTAAATTAGATGAATAAAATGTCATAAATGACCGCAGTATCTTTCTATTTTTGAAACACCCCATTCACCAGCATGCTGTAATTCTTTCTAAAATAGTAAAAAAAAAAAAAAAACATTTATCATTCAGGCCCAATTTCGTGGAGACCAGAAATTTTATATTCATGAAATATACCGTACTTGCAATTACTTCTTATTAGCTTTTTGCTCATGCTTCTGTTTCTAGGACTTGAACATTTGAGTTTTCTTTGACATTGAACATGTCAAACGTTTAAAGACATAAAATTAGCGTGTAGATTCATTAGAAGTCATGTAGAATCATTTAAAACTTACGAAAACAAACTGTTCAGAAGAGAAAACCAAAAACTGCTTTTTGGTCTTTCACAAAATGAATAAAACACACTCAATAAGAAGTGCAAATGGACAATTTTGAGATAAAAATTTCAGGACAAAGTAAGAAACTATCGCCAATCACTATTGTTCTTTACCAAAGACAAAGCACACCTTTTGATAGTGATTCGATCACGAAACTACTACCCACAAAAAGATAGAACATTATACATGTTGAATGACAAACCAGTGATGAAACATTCATCAGAATTTTTTTCTTTTCCACTTAATGAACACCCCTCATTATTTTTCAAATGCACGTGAATATCATTAAGTAAGCATACCAACATCAAGAGTTTGTTTGCTCCATCAGAAATGGTAGCAAGACTGTCATACTGATCCGGATCGAAGTCATTCATTGCTGCAGTCAGGTATTCTCCCGCCTGGTGTAGTTTTAACTTTCTCAGAACTTGCTTTGACCAGAGCAACTGAACCGGCAGACTTTTCTGCACTTAATGGCGAAGGAACAACATCCAGAGTATGTCCAACATTGTTGTTACTTGTCCTGGAAAAACCAACAATGGAAGAATGGACAATGTGAAACATGGTGTAGGCTAGAATCACAAAAAGTAAGTTTCATCTCAGAAATGTACCGAGATGGCATGTTTGTGGTTCCTTTCGATAATGGACTTGATATCTAAAAAGAATGATAAGCATGTCAGAAATCTGAGAAAGTATCCTTACCAAAAGAAAGAAGTAAACTGAAGAGCACCTTGCATAATCACCCAAAAATATAAAAACAAAAACTTAGTCAATGGAGTAGAAGCCTCCACATATGAAAAGCCAATACAGCCCATGAAAACAATAGAGGAAGCAGACAAGTCAAATGCCTTTTACTTTAGCCCACGAGTAAAAAGAGACCGAGTTGATTCTTAGTCAGCATGGATGAACCCAAATGAAATTTACTGCAAGTTCAAAGGTTTAATCTAAATGAATTTTTATTTCCCTAAACATATTATTTGCCAAATTCATTATCAGTGCAGCTCTAACCTATGGATGAACCAAATTACATCCCATTTTATGACCCAAATTATACTCCCCCAACTCACATAAATTGGACCGTGTAAAATTCAGCACCCATGAGAACTCTACAACTTACAAACAAGTCACAACCAAGTTACTAACATAGAACTTATCTCATCACAATGAAATGCTGCTGATAGCAGGAGAGTTGAGTAAAGGTTCACCAATATCTTCGCAGAACAATGACCATAAGCAAACCTACAGACTTGCACTGGAAATGATAAACTGATAACTGAGGCTGTGAAGGAGGGAAAACAATTCATGGCAAGAGAAGGAGATGCAAAGACTAGCTTCCAAATGACTTGGCTGCACTATGCCTTGTTAAATCAGTAACTAAGCGACCACCTCAAACACAGACAGGGTGTACAGATCATGACATAAGAATGAAAAGGCAATCAATGCACTTAACGGATACAAATTGTCTACTGCGTTCCCATTATATGTTATTGCAGCAGAACTATGTGTACCAAATTGAGGTACATACGAATGCCCCCATGCAATTTTGTGGATGTTGAGACGGCATCTGCAAGTCCTGGACACATACTTTGTGCATTCTTCATGAGTAGAGTGAATCACATCTGCAGTCATGGCCAAGATCGGTATGTGAAAATTCGAGATATTTTCACGTGTCTCTGAGGATGACTGTCCCGGTAGGAATTCCGTGCTCGGACTTTGTTGCATCTGTTGAATTCTTTTTGTAGCTTCAAATCTGAGCAAAGGAATTATAGAACCATTAGATGCACGTATCCATTATCACCACCTAGTTGACATAGAAAAGTTTATCCAAATCCATTACATCAGACACATACAAATCTCTGGAAGTATATACACTTTCTATACAACATTTGATGAAAAAAATAAGTGCTTGAGGAGGAAAACGCCATACCCATCCATTCCTGGCATCTGGATATCCATGAAGCAGGCATCAAAATCATGCGGTGGTCTGAGCAAAGCAATTGCTTTTTCCCCACTGTCTGTACAAACCACATCAGCTCCATATTTCTTCAAAGCTCCCTCGGCCACTCTGAGGTTTACTTTGTTGTCATCCACGACTAGGATTTTTCTGCCACGGAGAAGGTTGCGGAGAGACAGACTCGGAGACTCCCCATTGGAGCAACTTATTCGGTTTCCGACTCCCATGACGCACTGTAGAGACCCCACCAGCATACTAGCCCTTAGAGGCTTCATGATCACAAATGGACCAGTAGCATCTGTAGTCGCACCACTCATCCTACTAGAGCTGATAGAATTAGATAGAAGAAACAACCGTAGAGACACCCGTGGCTTCATGTCCCTCAATTTATCCTGAAAGATTGCCAACAAACCAGAGTCCTTGTCCCAAATTTCCCATTCCAAGAGCACCATATCTATTCTGCCATTCCCACTTTGTATGGTGTGGAGGCACTGGTTCAAGTCTGCAACTACCTCAACATGAATACCAAGCCTCTGGATATTATACTTTGATACATTGGCGCAGACAGGTCTTGTGTCAACTACCACTGCTTTCATACCATGAAATTCTGAGGTGCCAGAGTCACCTTGTCCTTTCACTTGCTGGCCCTTGTACTCTTTTGAGGTAGAACAGGCATCATTGAAACTGCAATAAAGGTAAACGTGGATCCCACCTGGGGTATGCTTACAAATCCAATCTCCCCATTCATGAGGCCAACCATACATTTGTTTATGCTTAGCCCAATACCTATGCCCCCATGTGTTCGAGAAATTGATGGGCACACTTGCATGAAAGGAGTGAAAACGCGGATTGCGCCTCTGGTGGAATACCTATCCCTGTATCCTCCACTGAAATAATGAGATTGATTGGATTAGAGAAGAATGACGGCACCGGAGACGCAGGCCCTTCCTAGCTGAATGTCCTAAATTTTGCCCAGCTGAGTCATGTCTGGTACTGGGAAGCCGCTCAACGTACTCCTTGCTGCTGATTCCATCTCAGCATCAGTTGAGTTCATCACCTCTTCAACAAGATGGACTGTGACCAAGATATGTCCTTTCTCTGTGAACTAAGGTGAACATATAAAGTCTGTAAGTCATGTTTTTCAATGAGCAAGGAAGGGGAACATACACATAATCTGGTAGTCACATTTCAATTAGCAAGGAAAGAAATAGTCATAAGGTTACCGAATAAAACATCTAAAATTGAATTAATGGTTTGAAAAGAAACACATTTTCCATGAATAGTTAAAGCAACAAGTTGATATTTAAATGAGTTTCTAAGGGCACTATGAACCAACTATTAACTGAAAGTTTATATTTACAAGACACTGAAGAAGAATAGAATGCGACACATCATGGGAAAATTAAACATGATAAACTCCCTTTTTAAATATGCAAAGCACATCTGTTGCAGCTCGACGTAATTATATACTTGATACAAAAAGCTGTAGCTTAGCAAAATCCTTAAAAAGAAACCCTTGCCATGGTCCCCCAAAGATTTGATACACGATGAAGAGGAGAAAAGCCTAGAGAACTAAATGTCAGTTTTGAGTGACCAGATTTACGAATCTTCCATTCAAAAGGCATATTCCTTTTTGAAAATGCTTCCTCAATTTGTTGAAGACTTCAAGAGCAGCGACCATTCTAATTTCTACTTCCGCATCAGTCATTGGAAAATTTGCTACCACTCAAGAATTATAATGGCGACTTGAGATTCAAAAACAAAGTTCTCAGAAAATGTGTGAACCACACTTAAATAGCTTACTTTAATTGAGTTCCCCATAAGATTTGTGATGATCTGCCGAAATCTCCCCGGATGACCAATCAACTTCTCCGGAACATTTTCAGAAATGTAAACTGCTAGCAGCAGATTTGAAGGGGTAGAAATTATTAGATAATGACTAAGGTGAATTAGCAACACCATGTAACAAAGGCAGTCAATACCTCCACTCCTTTTTCTTGAGATTTCCCCGAGAAGAGGGACAAGACATCATCCACTATGGCCCTTAGATCAAACTGCACAGCCTCAATCTCAATCTTACCAGATTCAATCTTCGCTTGGTCCGAGACCTCATTTATAAGTGAAACCAAAGCTTTTCCACTTTCCTGTGCAGTTCTACCATAATCTTGTTGAGTTTCATCAAGATCTGTGTCCATCAACATATGCAACATTCCCACGATACAAGCATTGTCATGTTATGACGGGATGTGAAGGTCTTCACTTATTATATATATCCCTACATGTGCCAAGCAAAATTTAAACAAACAGTTTGTCCACATACTCACCGAGAACTCCATTCATGGGGGTTTTGATCTCATGCGAAACAGTAGCAAGAAACTATAGAAGGCAAAACAAAATCTGTTACTGCATCGCTCAGTATGTTTTAAATCAAAACATAATCGACTAAAACGTGAATTACTTGTGACTTTGTCACATCAGCTGCCTCTGCTCGCTTCTTAAGTTCCATCATCTTATGGTAGTCATCTTCAACTTTGGCAACTCAATTCATTGTTGCTTGGAAAATATACCCAACAAGAGAGGCAATGACAAGAATGCCAGCTGATGTAGTTATTGCAAGCCATGGCCATGGTGCTTTTTGTTTGAATCTGTTTGCATTACGAGTCGGTCATGCAAGTGTCTACAAATCACGGTGATCGATAATTCACACAAAAATATAGGTACCATCTAGCAGAATTTAGAACATCATAATGTGGCTATCACAGATCCTATGGTAAACACCAGAACTTTCACTTATTTCCAGTGCATGACATCTTTCAAGAACGGACAGCAAGGGCCCTCTCTCACTTCTCACGTCTCCCTTACTGCTCTCTTTTTCCTCTGTACATTTGCTGACTTTTTCCCCTCTCTCACTTTCCTTGCTTTTTTTCTTTTTTTACTCTTCACCTTTTGTGTTTCCAAAAGAACGAACGGACCAAGGGAAAACTTTTCCTCTCTCTTTTCTTTTGCGTTGAATTTTTTGCCTAGCAATCGAGAGAAAAGCCCCCTTTCCTTCACTGTACACGGCTCTTTTTATAGGCAAAAAAAAAAAAAAAAAAAGTGAAAAGTGATCTTCATGGAATATTTCATCTCTTTTCCAATATACACGAAGATTGCCCATAACCTCTTGAATGTAATATTCCTCTGCAAAAATGAATATTCTCCACAGATTTTTTCAAAAATTGCAATAAGATTTCTTGAAATCTCGCAAAGATGAGCTCTCAATATATTTTTTCACACCTGCCCTATCCGAAAATATTTTAAAAAATCCCATCATATCTTGGAAAATTTCAAATTCCTATTTTTCACGAGATAATCTCCGATCATTAAAAAAAAAGGGACTTGGGCCAATTTGCTCGCTTCATGGGCTTAGTTCGGCCCGCCAAATTAAAGCTCAGAACCACTAATTCGAACTCATCACCACCGGTCCAATAAATGCAAAAAATGTAAATTAAAAAATAAATGCACATAAAATTATATGCTATGCAATTAATTATTTTTTCGGGGATAAAATTAACCCATAATTTTTAATGCAATAAATGACTAAACGGGTCGCCAAAATTTAAGTGTCAACAGCTGCCCCTCTTTGAAGGTGAGCTCGTGGAGGTTGCCTTCAAAGACAAATTGAGACCTAAATTTTGACCATGCACATGTAATGAATGATTTTTTATTTTTTTGGAAAATGAATCACATTTTAAAATGCAATTTATGATGCATGGAAATGCTAATGCAAATGCATGATCGAAAGGAAAGAACATACGTACAATTACCTACCAATCAGTGCAGTAGAGCATCCTAAGGTATATGATAAATCCCCGTTTATTCCACAAGTACCCAGATTTCACTCAGGTTCCTTGAAGAGTCTAACTAGTAATAAATTGAGACATCGAGGCGAGAAGAACATTCACATCCGAGTAAAGTGTTCAACGAAAAGAATTAAGACATCCGGATCCAGATTGAGACGTCAAGAATTTTGAACTCGAAATACCTAGATCCAGACTAAAGTATAACGAAAAAGATCGAAAAACATTCACATCCAGAGTGAAATGTTCAACGAAAAGAATTAAAACATCCAGATCTAGACTGAAATGTCAAGATTTTGGAATTCAAAATACCTAGATCCAGACTAAGGTATAATGAGAAAGATCGAAAAACATTCACATCCAGAGTGAAATGTTCAACGAAAAGAATTAAGATGTCCAAATTTAGGGCGAGATGTTAAGAATTTTGGACTCGAAATACCTAGATCCAGACTAAAGTATAACAAGAAAGATCGAAAAACATTCACATCTAGAGTGAAATGTTTAACGAAAAGAATTACAATATCCAGATCCAGACTGAGATGTCAAGATTTTTGTACTCGAAATACCTAGATCCAAACTAAGGTATAACGAGAAAGGTCGAAAAAACATTCACATCTAGAGTGAAATGTTTAGACGAAAATAATTAAGACATCTAGATCCAGACTGAGATGTCGAAATTTTGAACTCGAAATACCTAGATCCAGATTAAGGTATAATGAGAAAGATTGAAACACATTCACATCTAGAGTGAAATTTTTAAATGAAAATAATCAAGACATCCAAATCTAGGCGAGATGTCATGACTTTGGAAGCTCGAAATACCTAGATCTAGACTAAGGTATAACGAGGAAGATCGAAGAACATTCACATCCAAAGTGAAATGTTCAATGAAAAGAATTGAGACATCCAGATCCAGACTGAGATGTTAAAATTTTGGAATGCAGTTTGTATGGAAATATTAATGCAAACGGTAAAGGAACTCTACCTGGAATATCTTACCTTTAAGGAAGGTAGAGTGATTCAAGGTAGTTGGTGTTACATGTCCAGGACCCATACCTTTCTATGGTCGCCTAGCGTTGCAACATTGATTATCCGACTAGGACTCGAACCTTTCTTCGGTCACCTTAATCGATTGAAACGGAGAAAAATCTCTAGGGGACAGCTCGATTGAGTCGAGTGTCGATGTACTTGAGGGGGAATACTTGTGCAATGACAAGTATTTAAGGTATGGATAGAGATATACTTACCTAGTAACATCTCTAATCCTCAGGTATGTGTCTCCTGCAAAACATGGTCGCAGGAGAGGCAATATGCATTTGTAATCACAAACATGCATTAATCCAAAAGAGATTCATGTGTGACGACTTCTATTAATCTTGAATCACCTAATTTCCATTGGGAAAGATTTCGAAAGAATATTCCAATCTGAACACATGAGTGGTACTTTGGGAAGCCGCTCAACGTACTCCTTGCTTCGCCGATTCCATCTCAAAGATCGCTGAGTTCATCACCTCTTCAACAAGATGGACTGTGACCAAGATATGTCCTTTCTCTGTGAACTAAGGTGAACATATAAAGTCCGTAAGTCATGTTTTTCAATGAGCAAGGAAGGGGAACATACACATAATCTGGTAGTCACATTTCAATTAGCAAGGAAAGAAATAGTCATAAGGTTACCGAATAAAACATCTAAAATTGAATTAATGGTTTGAAAAGAAACACATTTTCCATGAATAGTTAAAGCAACAAGTTGATATTTAAATGAGTTTCTAAGGGCACTATGAACCAACTATTAACTGAAAGTTTATATTTACAAGACACTGAAGAAGAATAGAATGCGACACATCATGGGAAAATTAAACATGATAAACTCCTTTTAAATATGCAAAGCACATCTCCGTTGCAGCTCGACGTAATTATATACTTGATACAAAAAGCTGTAGCTTAGCAAAATCCTTAAAAAGAAACCCTTGCCATGGTCCCCCAAAGATTTGATACACGATGAAGAGGAGAAAAGCCTAGAGAACTAAATGTCAGTTTTGAGTGACCAGATTTACGAATCTTCCATTCAAAAGGCATATTCCTTTTTGAAAATGCTTCCTCAATTTGTTGAAGACTTCAAGAGCAAGCAGCGACCATTCTAATTTCTACTTCCGCATCAGTCATTGGAAAATTTGCTACCACTCAAGAATTATAATGGCGACTTGAGATTCAAAAACAAAGTTCTCAGAAAATGTGTGAACCACACTTAAATAGCTTACTTTAATTGAGTTCCCCATAAGATTTGTGATGATCTCGCGAAATCTCCCGGATGACCAATCAACTTCTCGGAACATTTTCAGAAATGTAAACTGCTAGCAGCAGATTTGAAGGGGTAGAAATTATTAGATAATGACTAAGGTGAATTAGCAACACCATGTAACAAAGGCAGTCAATACCTCCACTCCTTTTTCTTGAGATTTCCCGAGAAGAGGGACAAGACATCATCCACTATGGCCCTTAGATCAAACCGCACAGCCTCAATCTCAATCTTACCAGATTCAATCTTCGCTTGGTCCGAGACCTCATTTATAAGTGAAACCAAAGCTTTTCCACTTTCTGTGCGGTTCTACCATAATCTTGTTGAGTTTCATCAAGATCTGTGTCCATCAACATATGCAACATTCCCACGATACAAGCATTGTCATGTTATGACGGGATGTGAAGGTCTTCACTTATTATATATATCCCTACATGTGCCAAGCAAAATTTAAACAAACAGTTTGTCCACATACTCACCGAGAACTCCATTCATGGGGGTTTTGATCTCATGCGAAACAGTAGCAAGAAACTATAGAAGGCAAAACAAAATCTGTTATCGCATCGCTCGGTATGTTTTAAATCAAAACATAATCGACTAAAACGTGAATTACTTGTGACTTTGTCACATCAGCTGCCTCTGCTCGCTTCTTAAGTTCCATCATCTTATGGTAGTCATCTTCAACTTTGGCAACTCAATTCATTGTTGCTTGGAAAATATACCCAACAAGAGAGGCAATGACAAGAATGCCAGCTGATGTAGTTATTGCAAGCCATGGCCATGGTGCTTTTTGTTTGAATCTGTTTGCATTACAGAGTCAGTCATGCAAGTGTCTACAAATCACAGTGATCGATAATTCACACAAAAAATATAGGTACCATCTAGCAGAATTTAGAACATCATAATGTGGCTATCACAGATCCTATGGTAAACACCAGAACTTTCACTTATTTCCAGTGCATGACATCTTTCAAGAACGGACAGCAAGGGCCCTCTCTCACTTCTCACGTCTCCCTTCTTGCTCTCTTTTTCCCTCTGTACATTTGCTGACTTTTTCCCCTCTCTCACTTTCCTTGCTTTTTTTCTTTTTTTACTCTTCACCTTTTGTGTTTCCAAAAGAACGAACGGACCAAGGGAAAACTTTTCCTCTCTCTTTTCTTTTGCGTTGAATTTTTTTGCCTAGCAATCGAGAGAAAAGCCCCCTTTCCTTCACTGTACACGGCTCTTTTTATAGGCAAAAAAAAAAAAAAAAAGTGAAAAGTGATCTTCATGGAATATTTCATCTCTTTTCCAATATACACGAAGATTGCCCATAACCTCTTGAATGTAATATTCCTCTGCAAAAATGAATATTCTCCACAGATTTTTTCAAAAATTGCAATAAGATTTCTTGAAATCTCGCAAAGATGAGCTCTCAATATATTTTTTCACACCTGCCCTATCCGAAAATATTTTAAAAAAATCCCATCATATCTTGGAAAATTTCAAATTCCTATTTTTTCACGAGATAATTTCCGATCATTAAAAAAAAAGGGACTTGGGCCAATTTGCTCGCTTCATGGGCTTAGTTCGGCCTGCCAAATTAAAGCTCAGAACCACTAATTCGAACTCATCAGTCACCGGTCCAATAAATGCAAAAAATGTAAATTAAAAAATAAATGCACATAAAATTATATGCTATGCAATTAATTATTTTTTCGGGGATAAAATTAACCCATAATTTTTAATGCAATAAATGACTAAACGGGTCGCCAAAATTTAAGTGTCATAACACTGCCCCTCTTTGAAGGTGAGCTCGTGGAGGTTGCCTTCAAAGACAAATTGAGACCTAAATTTTGACCATGCACATGTAATGAATGATTTTTATTTTTTTGGAAAATGAATCACATTTTAAAATGCAATTTATGATGCATGGAAATGCTAATGCAAATGCATGATCGAAAGGAAAGAACATACGTACAATTACCTACCAATCAGTGCAGTAGAGCATCCTAAGGTATATGATAAATCCCCGTTTATTCCACAAGTACCCAGATTTCACTCAGGTTCCTTGAAGAGTCTAACTAGTAATAAATTGAGACATCGAGACTGAGAAGAACATTCACATCCAGAGTAAAGTGTTCAACGAAAGAATTAAGACATCCGGATCCCAGTTGAGACGTCAAGAATTTTGAACTCGAAATACCTAGATCCAGACTAAAGTATAACGAAAAAGATCGAAAAACATTCACATCCAGAGTGAAATGTTCAACGAAAAGAATTAAAACATCCAGATCTAGACTGAAATGTCAAGATTTTGGAATTCAAAATACCTAGATCCAGACTAAGGTATAATGAGAAAGATCGAAAAACATTCACATCCAGAGTGAAATGTTCAACGAAAAGAATTAAGATGTCCAAATTTAGACTGAGATGTTAAGAATTTTGGACTCGAAATACCTAGATCCAGACTAAAGTATAACAAGAAAGATCGAAAAACATTCACATCTAGAGTGAAATGTTTAACGAAAAGAATTACAATATCCGGATCCGCATCGAGATGTCAAGATTTTTGTACTCGAAATACCTAGATCCAAACTAAGGTATAACGAGAAAGGTCGAAAAAACATTCACATCTAGAGTGAAATGTTTAGACGAAAATAATTAAGACATCTAGATCAGATCGAGATGTCAAAATTTTGAACTCGAAATACTTAGATCCAGGCTAAGGTATAATGAGAAAGATTGAAACACATTCACATCTAGAGTGAAATTTTTAAATGAAAATAATCAAGACATCCAAATCTAGGCGAGATGTCATGACTTTGGAAGCTCGAAATACCTAGATCTAGACTAAGGTATAACGAGAAAGATAAAAAAACATTCATATCCAGAGTGAAATGTTTAACGCAAAGAATTGAGACATCCAGATCCAGACTGAGATGTCGAAATTTTGGAATGCAGTCTGTATGGAAATACTAATGCAAATGGTAAAGGAACCTACCTAGAATATCTTACCTTCAAGGAAGGTAGAGTGATTCAAGGTAGTTGGTGTTACATGTCCAGGACCCATACCTTTCTATGGTCGCCTAGCGTTGCAACATTGATTATCTGACTAGGACTCGAACCTTTCTTCGGTCACCTTAATCAGATTGAATCTGGAGAAAAATCTCTAGGGGACAGCTCGATTGAGTCGAGTGTCGATGTACTTGAGGGGGAATACTTGTGCAATGACAAGTATTTAAGGTATGGATAGAGATATACTTACCTAGTAACATCTCTAATCCTCAGGTATGTGTCTCCTGCAAAACATGGTCGCAGAGAGGCAATATGCATTTGTAATCACAAACATGCATTAATCCAAAAGAGATTCATGTGTGACGACTTCTATTAATCTTGAATCACCTAATTTCCATTGGGAAAGATTTCGAAAGAATATTCCAATCTGAACACATGAGTGGTACTGGGAAGCCGCTCAACGTACTCCTTGCTGCTGATTCCATCTCAGCATCAGTTGAGTTCATCACCTCTTCAACAAGATGGACTGTGACCAAGATATGTCCTTTCTCTGTGAACTAAGGTGAACATATAAAGTCTGTAAGTCATGTTTTTCAATGAGCAAGGAAGGGGAACATACACATAATCTGGTAGTCACATTTCAATTAGCAAGGAAAGAAATAGTCATAAGGTTACCGAATAAAACATCTAAAATTGAATTAATGGTTTGAAAAGAAACACATTTTCCATGAATAGTTAAAGCAACAAGTTGATATTTAAATGAGTTTCTAAGGGCACTATGAACCAACTATTAACTGAAAGTTTATATTTACAAGACACCGAAGAAGAATAGAATGCGACACATCATGGGAAAATTAAACATGATAAACTCCTTTTAAATATGCAAAGCACATCTGTTGCAGCTCGACGTAATTATATACTTGATACAAAAAGCTGTAGCTTAGCAAAATCCTTAAAAAGAAACCCTTGCCATGGTCCCCCAAAGATTTGATACACGATGAAGAGGAGAAAAGCCTAGAGAACTAAATGTCAGTTTTGAGTGACCAGATTTACGAATCTTCCATTCAAAAGGCATATTCCTTTTGAAAATGCTTCCTCAATTTGTTGAAGACTTCAAGAGCAGCGACCATTCTAATTTCTACTTCCGCATCAGTCATTGGAAAATTTGCTACCACTCAAGAATTATAATGGCGACTTGAGATTCAAAAACAAAGTTCTCAGAAAATGTGTGAACCACACTTAAATAGCTTACTTTAATTGAGTTCCCCATAAGATTTGTGATGATCTGCCGAAATCTCCCCGGATGACCAATCAACTTCTCCGGAACATTTTCAGAAATGTAAACTGCTAGCAGCAGATTTGAAGGGGTAGAAATTATTAGATAATGACTAAGGTGAATTAGCAACACCATGTAACAAAGGCAGTCAATACCTCCACTCCTTTTTCTTGAGATTTCCCCGAGAAGAGGGACAAGACATCATCCACTATGGCCCTTAGATCAAACCGCACAGCCTCAATCTCAATCTTACCGATTCAATCTTCGCTTGGTCCGAGACCTCATTTATAAGTGAAACCAAAGCTTTTCCACTTTCCTGTGCAGTTCTACCATAATCTTGTTGAGTTTCATCAAGATCTGTGTCCATCAACATATGCAACATTCCCACGATACAAGCATTGTCATGTTATGACGGGATGTGAAGGTCTTCACTTATTATATATATCCCTACATGTGCCAAGCAAAATTTAAACAAACAGTTTGTCCACATACTCACCGAGAACTCCATTCATGGGGGTTTTGATCTCATGCGAAACAGTAGCAAGAAACTATAGAAGGCAAAACAAAATCTGTTTGCATCGCTCGGTATGTTTTAAATCAAAACATAATCGACTAAAACGTGAATTACTTGTGACTTTGTCACATCAGCTGCCTCTGCTCGCTTCTTAAGTTCCATCATCTTATGGTAGTCATCTTCAACTTTGGCAACTCAATTCATTGTTGCTTGGAAAATATACCCAACAAGAGAGGCAATGACAAGAATGCCAGGTGATGTAGTTATTGCAAGCCATGGCCATGGTGCTTTTTGTTTGAATCTGTTTGCATTACAGAGTCAGTCATGCAAGTGTCTACAAATCACGGTGATCGATAATTCACACAAAAAATATAGGTACCATCTAGCAGAATTTAGAACATCATAATGTGGCTATCACAGATCCTATGGTAAACACCAGAACTTTCACTTATTTCCAGTGCATGACATCTTTCAAGAACGGACAGCAAGGGCCCTCTCTCACTTCTCACGTCTCCCTTACTGCTCTCTTTTTCCTCTGTACATTTGCTGACTTTTTCCCTCTCTCACTTTCCTTGCTTTTTTTTTTTTTACTCTTCACCTTTTGTGTTTCCAAAAGAACGAACGGACCAAGGGAAAACTTTTCCTCTCTCTTTTCTTTTGCGTTGAATTTTTTTGCCTAGCAATCGAGAGAAAAGCCCCCTTTCCTTCACTGTACACGGCTCTTTTTATAGGCAAAAAAAAAAAAAGTGAAAAGTGATCTTCATGGAATATTTCATCTCTTTTCCAATATACACGAAGATTGCCCATAACCTCTTGAATGTAATATTCCTCTGCAAAAATGAATATTCTCCACAGATTTTTCAAAAATTGCAATAAGATTTCTTGAAATCTCGCAAAGATGAGCTCTCAATATATTTTTCACACCTGCCCTATCCGAAAATATTTTAAAAAATCCCATCATATCTTGGAAAATTTCAAATTCCTATTTTTTCACGAGATAATTTCCGATCATTAAAAAAAAAAAAAGGACTTGAGCCAATTTGCTCGCTTCATGGGCTTAGTTCGGCCGCCAAATTAAAGCTCGGAACCACTAATTCGAACTCATCAGTCACCGGTCCAATAAATGCAAAAAATGTAAATTAAAAAATAAATGCACATAAAATTATATGTTATGCAATTAATTATTTTTTCGGGATAAAATTAACCCATAATTTTTAATGCAATAAATGACTAAACGGGTCGCCAAAATTTAAGTGTCAACACCGCCCTCTTTGAAGGTGAGCTCGTGGAGGTTGCCTTCAAAGACAAATGAGACCTAAATTTTGACCATGCACATGTAATGAATGATTTTTTTTTTTTTTGGAAAATGAATCACATTTTAAAATGCAATTTATGATGCATGGAAATGCTAATGCAAATGCATGATCGAAAGGAAAGAACATACGTACAATTACCTACCAATCGGTGCGGTAGAGCATCCTAAGGTATATGATAAATCCCCGTTTATTCCACAAGTACCCAGATTTCACTCAGGTTCCTTGAAGAGTCTAACTAGTAATAAATTGAGACATCGAGACTGAGAAGAACATTCACATCCAGAGTAAAGTGTTCAACGAAAAGAATTAAGACATCCAGATCCAGATTGAGACGTCAAGAATTTTGAACTCGAAATACCTAGATCCAGACTAAAGTATAACGAAAAGATCGAAAAACATTCACATCCAGTGAAATGTTCAACGAAAAGAATTAAAACATCCAGATCTAGACCGAAATGTCAAGATTTTGGAATTCAAAATACCTAGATCCGGACTAAGGTATAATGAGAAAGATCGAAAAACATTCACATCAGTGAAATGTTCAACGAAAAGAATTAAGATGTCCAAATTTAGACTGAGATGTTAAGAATTTTGGACTCGAAATACCTAGATCCAGACTAAAGTATAACAAGAAAGATCGAAAAACATTCACATCTAGAGTGAAATGTTTAACGAAAAGAATTACAATATCCAGATCCAGGGCGAGATGTCAAGATTTTTGTACTCGAAATACCTAGATCCAAACTAAGGTATAACGAGAAAGGTCGAAAAAACATTCACATCTAGAGTGAAATGTTTAGACGAAAATAATTAAGACATCTAGATCCAGACTGAGATGTCAAAATTTTTGAACTCGAAATACTTAGATCCAGGCTAAGGTATAATGAGAAAGATTGAAACACATTCACATCTAGAGTGAAATTTTTAAATGAAAATAATCAAGACATCCAAATCTAGACTGAGATGTCATGACTTTGGAAGCTCGAAATACCTAGATCTAGACTAAGGTATAACGAGGAAGATCGAAGAACATTCACATCCAAAGTGAAATGTTCAATGAAAAGAATTGAGACATCCAGATCCAGGCATCGAGATGTTAAAATTTTGGAATGCGGTTTGTATGGAAATATTAATGCAAACGGTAAAGGAACTCTACCTGGAATATCTTACCTTTAAGGAAGGTAGAGTGATTCAAGGTAGTTGGTGTTACATGTCCAGGACCCATACCTTTCTATGGTCGCCTAGCGTTGCAACATTGATTATCGACTAGGACTCGAACCTTTCTTCGGTCACCTTAATCGATTGAATCGGAGAAAAATCTCTAGGGACACAGCTCGATTGAGTCGAGTGTCGATGTACTTGAGGGGAATACTTGTGCAATGACAAGTATTTAAGGTATGGATAGAGATATACTTACCTAGTAACATCTCTAATCCTCAGGTATGTGTCTCCTGCAAAACATGGTCGTAGGAGAGGCAATATGCATTTGTAATCACAAACATGCATTAATCCAAAAGAGATTCATGTGTGACGACTTCTATTAATCTTGAATCACCTAATTTCCATTGGGAAAGATTTCGAAAGAATATTCCAATCTGAACACATGAGTGTTATGGATGTGTCAAGTGAGGGATCTTTTAGTTGTCACGACCCGATCATTTGTAATCACAAACATGCATTAATCCAAAAGAGATTCATGTGTGACGACCCGATCAAGTACCCCTAAACCCGATCTCAAGATCGCGAGCTCTCCCAAGCTCATACCCCGCGTGACAGCGGATTTATTTATACGATCTAGGTATTTAACAACCTAAAAAATATACAGGAGTCGCCACTAGCCTCATTTTGGGGATCGGCTAGAAACCCAATCGAGGGTCGGGAGTGTTCCCTCGATTCCTACGTAACCAGATATCTAGGTTCGGGGACTTGGGTTACGCTAATATTGCTATTAGCGCCCTTTCGCACTACCTAAACAGTATGTTGTGTTTTTCCTAACATGTCCATGCATTTCTTTTTATATTTTCAGGATCATCAATTCTATACTAAATGATCATGCGTGGTGGATTATTTACATGCTATTCTATTTCTAAAAAATAGAAAGGAAAACAACCAATGAAATTGAAAATTGAAATTGCAAGACATGAAGTAAACAATCAAGAAAAGCAGTAAATCTATCATGCAAACCTAAAAGAAAGTATAAAAGAGAAATATATGGGAAAAAGAGAGAAAAACCCGCAACTCGTCGGGTTTTATACAACAAATGGAGCCCGAGACATATGTCGGGAAAATGGTATTACATGAAAATGGTCGGAATGGACATCAACCTCCACCATCTTCACGCCTTCTCCATCTTCAAGGTCCTAATCTAAATCTAATCTAAGATATTTATGACTAAGTGCATACAAGTGAAAGAAACAATCATCACAACTAAGATCAAAGCAATTGGGGTCGAACCCATGTATGATTGGCTCTAAGAAAAAAGCACAGAAATCAAGCACTTTATAAAGAGCAACTTTCATGAATGGAATTTCCAGAGGCGTATCAAGTTCAAGTAAAGTCAAATTCATGGCTGAAAAACAACAATCGCAACAATCGCTAAAGTATGCAAATCAATCATAAGCAAATCAGAGAATAATGCATGATAACAGATTTACCAAGTCATCTAATCAATGCATGAAAATCATGAAATTTGAACATGACGTAGGGTTAAATGTGAAGAAAAAGTTTGATTTAGACGTTCAACCCTAAATCTATGTGCAAAAGGTCACACAAATCCATTAACATTGATATGTGACTTGTCATTTAAAAGCAAAATGCATGACAATTTCAGTTGTGGTATATCGACTTGATGCATGATTTTTACATGGTCAATGATCGTCAAATGAGGCATGCCATGTATCATTGCAAAGCTTATGATATGCTCTAAGTATGTCTAGAAAGCATCAAGCATTAAGTATGCTCTTAAGAAACTTGATTGAAGACATTTTCATAGAAACGCAATTAATTAGAATCACAGCAGAGATCGCACAAAACATGGATGATATTCATTGAAATGAAGACATAAGGAAAATCCATGAAAGTCCAAGTATATAGAAGGAAATGTCCCAATCATCTATCATGAGACATCGAAGTCCTACTTTGTTCACAAAAATCTATATGAAAAAGCAGAAAAGAAACAGGGCAAAAAACCAACATTACAGATTGCAACAACTCAAACGTGACTTTATGGAAGCCATTGACCTTGCTAACGATGATCACTTGATTCAAGCTATGCCTTGTTAGAAAGTTTATGAAATTCCCAATGACTCTCATGAAAGATTCAATTCCAGAAAAGCATGTTCACTAACTCAAATTTGAGCACACGCATCAGGTCTCAAACATGACAGATTCTGGGCTGAAATTTGGACATGTGAAAACCATATCAAATGAGATTCAATCAAGGCATTCTACAGCTCATTGGAAAGATATCCGAACCATCTTCGACTTTCATGAAGACTTCGAACACAGAAAAACACAATAATCAGCTCATGTCAAGTTATTTGCACAGAAGGTCAGATCAGCGAAAGAAACAGAACACCTCAGCAGATTAGTGCTCTTTGCAAGAAGCATCAGGCAGGGAAAATGATGGCCAAATTGCACATATAATATGTCTATGGAAAGCTTGAGAAGTCTATTACAAATCTCTAGAAGACATTAAGTCCTAATAACATCATCTACCAGCTCAGTCCAGTTAAAACAGAAAATCGCAGAACAGCAAATCAACCTAAAACTACTGCAGAATTGACAGACTTTGTAGGTGTTTTTCAGTGACCAAATGACGTCCGTTCAGGGCGTACAACATATCAAATCGAAGCTCTAGAAGTGTATTTTATATGTCTAGAAGGGCTCGAAGTCAAAAAACCTTATCTAACACCTCGTTTCAGCCAAAATAGAAAGTTGCAGTAAGTCAAAACAGCAAACACACAAAGAATTGACACAATTCGCAACACAGCTCATCACACATCGGTACAAACACAACAAGGTGACCACAATGTAACATGTATATTCGTGGCGAGCTAGACAATCATAGATAGCAGCAAGCACAGTGATACAAACAAAGCTGATTCTTCATGTCTTACATTGAGACTATATAACATTCATGCATTACATATACACCTCATTTACACAAATCAAATCGAATGAGGCACAAAAAGAAATGAACAAATCACGATTGGGGATACACACAACCAAATCAAAAAAATTGCAGCTTGCCTATCATGCGAATGCCATTCATGGCCACGAATACCACCAACCTTCAACTTTGACAGCTGAGAACCAGTTACGCAGAAGCATAGCATGCGCACAAAAGACGTCGAAACAAAAACATACAAAGCAAAAGGAGGCGGTAGACATCTATCAGAACTTATCTGACAAACTACGAACCCAGAAACACATAGAGGACTAAGAACAAAAGCGTAGATTTTACTTAGGCATTTCCCCAAACATGTGATATGCATTTCCATCGAGGAGTTTATACAAGAATATGAATCGACGATTCACTTTTATTTCCATCACAACAACATCAGAGCAAGCTTATTTTAGGTCGATCATGCTATTTAAGCACATCCTAATCTATGCCATCAGAATCGTTCAAACAGAGCACAGAAACACATACCTCGAAAGTATAGATGTCGAGTGATGGGATTGAAGAATGTATATCCCGGAATCGTCAATGCCACCGCTGTCGACACGAATCTAAGCCCTGTGCTTTGAGCGACCGCCCAACGAGTCAGATCCGGCGCGCGAGAGAGTAATTGAGAGGGAGAGACACCGATCCGGTTGGTCAAATCCGGCGAGAGAATCCCCGATCGAGAGAGTCACCGATCGAACTCCAGAGAGAGAGCGAGAGCCAGAACTGAGAGAAAACCTCCTTTGATCGAGCAATCCTACCTTCGATCGACTTCCAGAGAGCGAGCGATTGAGAGAAAAAGAGGGATCTGCCGAGTGAGAACCGGTAGAACGAGAACGAAACTGAACTTCTCTCGCAATCCCCGACTGCCGGCCTTCGATCTCCGATTTTCGCTAATGAGAGAAAACTCTAGCCTTCGACTCGCTCGACGGAGAAACACTGGAGACGAAGGCGGAAGCTTCCTCTGGTGGACGGCACGCGAGGCGGGGATTTTGCCCCGAGGAATGGTGGATTTCTACCGAGATTGCCCGAGGCTAGGGTTTCGAGATCTCCATGGAAGTTCCATCCAGCAGTTACAGAGAGAGGGAGGAGCGAGAGAGAACCCGTGAGCGAGAGAATCCCAGAGAGAATCTGAGAGAGCATCTCCGAGGAGAGCCCGAGCGAGCGGGAGCCGGTTCTAGAGAGAGAGAGTCCGCGGGAGAGCGGGAAAGAGAGAATCGATCGTGAAAAAAAATGGCCCCTCTCCCTTTTCTTTTTTCTCTTTTTTTTCTTTATATATCTTCAGGCAAGATCAAATCTCAGCCCTTGGATTGAACTAAGGGCTAGGATTTGATCTTTTAAGAGTTCCCTTAATTGATCACATGCCTATTTCAACGGCTATGATGCATTATTGATGAACGTCGATGATTAATTGCGAACTAATTGGGATTTTCTCTCTATTTTTTTTATTTTTTATTTTTATTTTCTTAATGATGTATCGACTAAAAATCGTGTCAACATCACCGAAATAACTTTTCACTCATCCTCATTAAAAAGCTACTTCATCCTGATATTTGATGCAGGATTTTGACAATCACTCTATCTTACCATTGTCATGCCAAACAAGGATCCGAGCAATTTCGCAAGTGGTACGACCTTACCAATCTGAGAAGTCTTTAATAGGGACCGTAATGTGAGCTTGGTCAACGGCTTAACAAAGGGGACTCCTTGAGTCGAGGCTATTGAAAAATGACATTTCACAATTATCTTTGGGGTTTACAAGTCAAGAAGCATAGGAAATGAGGCAGATATCATCTTACTCGCATTTCTTCAAGTGATACTTTCGAACATATGAACTTTTGCGCTAATTCAAGTGCCATAATCTGAAGAGACTTTGCAATGGACGTAACGCAGGCTTGGTTCATGGGTTGAGAAACAAAAGGATTGTTAGGCTCAAAAGGTGTTTTAGATGGACAAAGTTGGTGATCATCTTCGACATTTCCACCAATTTTCTTTTCCACCGTTGAAGATTTTCTTCATATCAGAACTTCATTGATTGCAACAACTCAGCATTTGAGTTTTTTTTTAGTACCACCTTGTTGGGGATACGACTCACTACATCAGGTGTTTGATTTTTCTCCTCGGGCATTGGCCTTACTTTTACTAGGCACACTGCTTTTTCATGCCCCTTATTTTTGCACTTACTTTCTTTGGACTTGCACAGCCTTAATCGTTTATCAGCATTATAAACCATGCTACTTGAGTGGTTTGTTTTTTTTCTTGCCTTGCCCTAGTGTGGGGGATGATCACCAACTGGGTTTAATATGAAATGAATTCATAGGCTCAAATGGGCTATGCAATGGATAAAAGTGTGTGGGATAGAGAAAGAACTGCTCTTTGTCATCCTAAGGCACTTCAATTACCGTGTAAGCTACACTGCGAAAGCAATTCTCAAATATTGATGCAAGTGTAAGTAAGGAAATTCCTATCATTCATTTCAAATTTTGTCCCATTATGGGATGATCCTCGACAGGGATAATTTAAAAAGGTCTTCATGTGTGTGGGCTCATAGGGCTAAACAATGGGTATACATGTAGTGTTTCAGGTAGAGCAAGAAATTGCCTTTCGTCACCTCGGTTGACGTACCCCTTGCGAGATCACCATTTCCTTGTGAGCATGGAGTTTTTCAACACAACTCATTGAGGATTAGTGTATGAAACCGTGTATGGAATAAAGCTTGCCTTTCTTCATTGTTGACACCTATTGTGACCACCAAATCCGACGCAGTACAGAGGGATGGATTGAGATCGCCTTGGCAGTACGCAGGTGAGGCCAAGGGCATGTCTCCTGTTCCACATCGCTTAGGAGGGGAGTCTTGGGCTAGTTTATAAAAGTTTGGGTACCTTTAATTTGTACAACGCGTTTTAAAGCTGTGAGAACTCAGTGTCCAAAGCTGACAATATTATACAGTGTGGCCCGGGTCGTTACAAATGGTATCAGAGCTAACTCCCGACCGCATGTGGGGGCCCCATGCCTTAAGGGGGAGAGAATGTGACGACCCAGACCCGGGGCAGTACGGAGGGATAGACTGAGATCGCCTTAGCAGTACGTGGGTGAGGCCAAGGGCATGTCTCCCATCCCACATCGCTTAAGGGGGGAGTCCTGGGCTAGTTTATAAAGGCTTGGGTCCATTTAATCTGTACGACACGTTTTAAAGCCGTGAGGACTCAGTGTCCAAAGCGAACAATATTATACAGTGAGGCCTGGGTCGTTACACCTATGTTTAAACAAAAACCAAAAATATAAACAAAAAAATATATTAAAAATATTTTTTTAAAAAGAAAAAAAAAAGAACTCGAGGGGGATGGGTTGCGCCAAACCGGGCCTCGGCCCAACCCGCCTCCCCCTTTTCCTCTCTCGCGTGCGCGCCCCAACTCCTCCTCCTCGGCCCTTCTTCGCGCAGGAAACCCTAGAGAAAAAAGAACACAAAGTGTGACATCCCAAAATTTCAAGACAAGCTCTAAGGTGTGTTAAAGCCCATAATTAGGTGATAAATTTCCTATGGTTTATGTTTTAGTCATTAGTTTTCTCTTAGGACTAAGTGATATGTGCTTGTGTTCATGAGATTTTAAATTAGATAAATTAATGAGAATAATTTATTCTTGGCCATGTGAAATTTAAAATTTGAAATCTATAAAAGAAATAATTAAAGAGGAATAATTGAAAATAAAATTGTGAGTTTAATTAGGTTGGGCCTTAGGCCCATTGGTTTGAGCCTTTGGTGGGCCAAGTTGGCCGGACCATTAGGGCCCAAGGGAGAGTGCCGTCGACCGTGAGAGGGGGAGGAGTGGCCGGCCCATTGCTGGCCCAAATGTCTCCAAGCCCAAGCCCAAAAGCCCATTGCATGGGGTTTGCCAAGTGGCAAAAAGGAGATGGCATGCATTGGCCATTGGTGAGGCAAGCTCATCATTGCAAATGATGAGGAAATGGGGAAATAAAAGGAAGATGAGAGAGAGAGGGTGGCCGGTTAGCCATTCGGCCAAGTGAGAGAGAGGGAGAGAGAGAACCGTGTGAGAGAGGGAGAGAGTGAGGCCGAGAAAGGAGAAGCCGAGAGGGAGGAAGGAGTTTGCCGCCCGTTGCCGCCCGTTTGCCGCCCGTTCGCCGCCGTGTACTCGTCGGTTAGCTCGGTTTAGAGGCAAGTTGGGATCCTCTTTCTACTCTTGCATGAATGTCTTGCATGTTTGGTCGGAATCTAGGATGTTTGGAGGCAAGGAAGTGAAGCTAATGTGGTTTGTTTCTTGAGTTGCATGCTGTTTTCGTGAGATCCGCCTGACCCAGAATCTTGTGAGAGCTTGCATGCATGTTTTGAGTTCGATTTTGACTTTGAGTTCTTCATGAGAGTTGTAGCCAACATCTTAAACTACAACATAATAAAATTTGATACAAAATGATGGAGATTGGAGGGGTCAAACTCTCATCCTACGGAGACACCAGATCTGGAACGATTTCACTGACCTTTTGGTGGATTTGTGGTTGCATGTTGATTTTTACTAAGAATATCTTTTCGACTTCTTCATGAAACTTGTAGAGAACATCTTTAAGTTTAACATACTAAAATTTTAAGTAAAATGAACAAGTGTAGCCTAGTGAATCAACTTACTCTTGAAAACCGTAGATCTGGAGACGCGGTACGGGATACCCGAGTCTTCATGGACCCGTATGATGACTATACTCTGGAATTTTGACTTAGATATCTTCATGAAAGTTGTAGGGGACCTCTTTACGTAAAACATATCCAAATTTCAGAGGAAACAAAGAAGAATAGGTAGGTGAAAACTCAGTATTTCGGAGAAACATGCACTGGACGTTTCGGTGTTAGGTCCAGAAGCTTCGTGTGACTGTAGAAAATAATCTAAAAATAATTTGTCTTAGAAGTCTTCGTGAAAAATCGACTTTAGTGTCTTGGCTATAACCTGGTAAACTTTCATAATTTTCGGAGGTCGTTTGGATATTTTAATCAAATTATTTCGGAAACTGTGCATTCTGTTTTTATCCGAAATTACATGCTGTATTTGTGTGAATTATGATTTTGTGTGGAATTCTATTGGCCATGTGTTTTGCATGAAATCATTATCCTATTGTCTTGTCTATCACTTGCCTTAATTTTATGATTTTTTAGAATCATATGGATATTTAAATTAAATATTTTCGAAAGTGGTACAAGCTGGAATTTAAATAAATGTCAAAAGGGGCATGATAAATGGATTATTTTAATTGGTACGAATTCCATAAATTTTATTTTATGAATAATTGTACCTTGCTGCATGTATGGCGAGGTCTTGATGCATGCATGACAATGAATTGAGATGCATGTATGAATTCAATGCTGAATATGATATTTGTTTGCCATTACATCATGTGACATGCTGAATTGAGACCTAAATTGGTGAACATGAGTAATGATAAATGAGGAAACTGTTTGTGGCGGATAATAATGCCCTGAGAGTATCAGGATGCCCGGGATGGGGGGTGCCGGATGCTCGGAATGTATAGAGATACATAGCCGGATGGCCCTGGGAGTATCAGGATGCCCGGAATGGTTGGGTGCCGGAAGCCTCGGAGGTCTTTGCCCGAGGGGATGCCTCGTGATGCCAGTTGGGATGCGAGATGCCCAGAGAGTGGGGTTGCCGGATGCCCGGTGGCCTTGAATGGCTAAATGCCGGAGGTTTTTCTCGCGATGCCAGGATGGGGTGCGAGTGTAAAGTATGGGATGAAATTGATGATCTCAAGTAAGAGTGATGTGGTGATCGAATTGAAAGTTAAAAGTGAAAATTGAATCATGCATATATGATATGATGTGATGATGATCACCTATGGCATGATGATATATGATGTGATATGATGATGATCACTTATGGCATGATGATATGCATATATGATATGATATGATTATGATGATATGTCTATGACATAATGAGGATGGCATATGTATGATATGATGGTGACCTATGATGTGATGATACATGTACATGACATGATGATGATGATGTCATGATGATGATGATGATGTCATGATGATGATGATGATGACATGTGTATGATATGGTGATGCCATGATGATGTGTATGATATGATGATGTCATGATGATGATGATATGTGTACGACATGAGGATGATGATACATGTATATGACACGATGATGATTCACTTATGACATGATGGCATGTATGTGTTATGATTGTGATGAAAAATGTATGATGGTATATGCATGGCTTCAAGGTAAGTGATGCTTGGAATGCATGTATGACATGTATTATGCTATGATTGTATTGTATGATGCTTTGAGTGGCTATCGGATCTTTTACTTGCTGAGTGGCTGTACTCACCCCTTTTGGGGACCAACATTTCAAATTAGTAGGATGCTGCTCCCTACCGTCACGCGGGGCGTGTTTTACGGCCTACCTTCCGATGTAGAGGTCGAGTGCGAGGAGTTTCACTGTCCTTCCGTTCCCGGACTGACGTATATTCGAGTGCGCTGTTTAGTTATGTACGATGTGGGCCTAGCTGGGGACCCTGTTGTCCAAGAGTTCATATCCGTCCATGTTCGCCGAGACGGAGTGATGTGTGGGATGTTGCCGCCGCCACCACCTGATGCACCGGGATGGGTGTGAGGGCCCGTACGTGACAAGTAGGAGTCGAAACTTTTTGGGATGTTTAGCCGACGCTAGTGATGGGGGATCTTGCACGTTAGTCATAGTGGGTCGAGTGTTTCTTTTTAAGGCTATGGCCGAGTGTGGCTATAAGTCCTGGTATTACATTTTGATGTACCGACCCAAGAAAACCCATCTTGAAAATATGTAAATAAAATGCCATGGCTTTGTCTTTATTTTGATGTTTAGTGGTGTGCAATTGTATCATGGTTAATGGAGGGGGAGATGGTGATGCTAAATTTTGCTTCCGCTAAATGAGTTGCGCTGGGACCGTTTTCAAAAAAAAAAAAAAGTGTGTCTATGATCTACGATGCTTCTTCTAAAAGATGAAATAAGGTGTAACGATTGGAGCCTGTGGCAACCCAAGAGGGATTCGGGGTGCCACACAAAGAGAAGGGGCTCGGGGGGAGGGGGAGAATAGAGAGAGAGAGAGAGAGAGAGAACCAAGAAGGAAAAGGGGGAAACAAGAAAACCCGAGAGAGGGAGAGAAATCGAGGGAGGGGGCAGGATCCGAGGAGGGAGGTGGCGGCGTTGACATTGCCCGACATCGTCTGAGCCGCTGCCCTCCGAGCCCGAAGCCATTCGGGCTGTCGCCGTCCAACCCCCTTGCACTCGATGCTGCTACTGCCAATGCTAGCAGCCGCAACACCCACTGCCGCTGCTCCCGACGCCGAGCTAGCCGAGACCGAGGGAGCAAGAGGACGAACTCGAAGCCTCTACCTAAAGATCCGAGGCAGGGGGTCGGCCAAAGGCCCAGATCTGATCGTGCTTGATCAAATCTAGGACTAGATCAAAATCCGCCGCATCACCAGGCCAACCGCCGTCGCCGTTCAGTCATTGACGACACTACCAGGCCACATCTTTCTAGAACCGCCGCTGCTCATAGAGCCGTCGTCCTCCGACCTCGACTGCGGCAACGCCTGGGCTCGACACCGTTGCTACCCATCTTCCCGACGTCGTGCCAAGTTGCTCGTCGTCGCGTCTGCTGGCCTTCAACACCAGCCTTGTCGTGCTGCTCGCTGGCCTGTCAGTGTCGCCTCCGCCTCAACTCCATCCCTAACGCAGCCGTCCTTGTTGCCGCGACTCCGTCAATGTCGCCTTCGCCAGAATCGCCGCCCGTCATCGCCCCTTGCTGCTCATGACTGCCACCCGCCGCGTCGTCACTGCCGCCCATCGTGTCGCCGCCGCCGAGTCGCCAACATCCATACCATCCCCCCGGCGCTGCAAAGAAGCCCTAGAGAAGAAGGCGCGAATCGGGTTAAAAGAACCGGGCTGGGTGCAATTTCTCGGGTAGGGTTTCTGTCCACATTTGGCCTGTCGCAACAGGTCCTCTGATTTTTGGGCTTTAGTTAGGCCCCTTTTTTAAAATCAAATCCTACTGGGTCATGGTCCCACGGGAGGCCCTTTTGCAAAAGGGTTGGGCCCGTCGTTCGGGCCCAACCCAGATTAAATAAAGGCCCGACCTGGTCGGGCCTTTCCCTTTTGGGCGGGTTGACCGACCCACCCCCAACTTGCCAACCCGAGTCCGATCTCGACCGGACTCGACTGCGCCGACCGGGCCGAACCCAGGTTGGGTCCAAGTGTGACCCAACCCGATTCGCCCAAAAAAATTAAAATAATAAAAAAATTAATTTTTATATGAAAATTTTTTAAAAAATTTGAAAAATTTTGAAAATTAAGAAATTTAGAGTTTGATTGAAAATTGCCATGTTTTCCCTTTAGTATAATTAGGCATTTATTTGCTTGCACATTGATTGTATCACGCGTTTAATTTGCATATTTAATTATGTTTAATTGCAAGTGCTCAATTTTACTACAATTAGGATTTTTGGTAGCCGTGATTGTTACTTTAATGATTGCGCACCCGCATGATCTACTCGCATGTTAGTAGATATGTGTAAAATCAATCAAAACTGCCTCGCAAAAATATTTTTTTATTTTAAAAATGAACAAGATTAGGTACCGAAAGGACACTAATTTGTTAATTAGTGTAATCAAGTCCCCGACTCTAAATTCTCTGGTTGCGTAGGAAGTAAGGTACACTATCATGTCTCACTTGGTTTCTAGTCGACCCCAACAGGCTAGTGGCGACTCCTTTTATGCAAAATTCATAAAAAAAATATCCCAATGTCACACGGGGTATGGACTTGGGAGAGCTCATGCCTAATCATGGGCCTTAGGTCCGTCCTTTAGGCGATACCCCTAAACCTATTCCCTCCCCCCGAGGGGTAGGTCGCGAAAGTCATTCCAAAGCATCCCATTCGACACATTCTATTTATCTCATACAATTCATCAAGGAAAACATGCAAAATTTGTAACCAATTTGAACAATTGAATTTGTAACTCATTGATGCAATTTATTAATTATAAAAATGCTTGTAGTTCAAAACACAGCAAATTCTATCATGGGTAATATTTCTTGACAGCGTCAGAATTAACTGAAGTGGAAAACTCACGACCATCCATTTCTACCAAAATTATCACGCCCCGAACCTCGAGCTCGCCAACATCCCGCCATGGTCATGCAAATGCGACATTCCCAGATAGTGCCGCCGACCCCATTCATTTATTATTGCGCAAGCGGAACGTATTATAAAACCCCTACAATTAAATACGGGATAGAAAAGCAGGAAGCAAAATCACAACATAACACTTAACATCATTCAACAGAATTACAAACAGAGGTTTACGGCCAACAAGCCTACGTAAGGCGGCCCTTAAAAAGAGATTATCCTACGACCTACAAGTCGGACACGCTATCCAATCCTTATGACTTCACCTCTGCAACTTCTCAAGGCCAACCAAAGCTATCTGGCCGCTCCGTCCACCAGGGACCTGAAATTTTAATCCCCAAACCGGGATGAGACAATGTCTCAGCAAGTTCAACCCCCTAAACCCCTATTAGAAAGAAAATACGCCTTGGGTGGCCTAGCCACATCACATAGAAGACTTACATCGCATTAGCCTTCATCTGCAGGTTAGCACAATTTATATAATTCAATCACGTGCAATTATAATAACCAAACAACCATGGCACAATCACATTATCAAAACAATTCAACCACTTGGATCGTCTCAGCGATCAATCGACTCAGCCGATTACATGTAATTCTAGCAAATCAATCATTGCTCTCAATCACGGCCCCACTCGGCAAAATTAGAATTAGTGGCATCACGGCCTCACTCGGCGCGACCTCTATCAGGTGGCATATCATGGCCCCATTGGGCGCGACCTCTATCAGGTGGCATATCACGGCCAATCGCCCAGTCATTTCCATACTTAGGATTTTATAAAGAGTCACTATTTATCGCAATCACAGTCAATTTGCCACAACCAATCATCACATTCAAATTCTAAATGCACAAAGAGCGATCGGCACGAATTTCTGAGAAAGTAAGGTTCCAAAATAATTTTCAGAATTTATTAAATAATTAAATTTATTCCGAAAATTAATATAATAATAATATCCATATTTTTCACGATCCACGCTCAATTAATAATATCCAATCATCAATTTCAAAATCCGATTACACAGCAGCGATCGGCACGAAATTTCGAGCAACCGGGTTAAAAATAATTTTTCCGTTTTTTTAAATAAATAATAATATTTTAATAATTTCGGAATATAATATAATATTATAAATTCCAGAATTCGAAATCATTAAATAATTCAAAAATAAAACCTATTATGTCACATCAAGGCTTATATTAATATCAGCATTCATTTAGCCTTAAATTAAACCCACTTAAGCTAATCAAGCACATTATTATAATCTACACTTAAATAAGTTAAACTAACCACCTAATAACATTTAACACAAACTAAACACACCTAAAGCATCATTAACCCTCTAATCAAGGTTTAGTGAGCTAAACTCACCGGATTAACGAGCCGAGTGAACCAAAACGACGAGGACGACGCGAGGATCGACTTTCCTCAAGGCGGGCCGAGCATCCGGGCTCGGGAAGGTGGCCAAAACGGGCCAAACACGGGCTTCCATACCCATTTTCTTGGCTGCTGTCCATTGCTAGTTGAGGCTGAGAATGGGCGGATCCGGGGCTTAGATGAGATGGAAAAGGACCAGGGAAGGTTGAGGGGTTGAACCGGACCAAGGCGGGACCCTAACGGTGGCCGGAGGTGGCCGAACGGCTCCGGCACGAGCTAATGCAGCAGCTGCGACGCGAGCTGAGGCGGAGTGAAGAGGTGAAGATGGCTTGACGGCGGGCCAACGAGCGCTCGCGGGCGGCGCGGGGCAGACGCACGGCGGCGGTGACGACGACGACGACGACGGCCATGGCTGCAGCTTCTTCGACAAGCTCAGATCTGATGGGTCTTCGAGCAAGAACCCGAGATGGAGGAGAGAGGGCGACGATGAGCGGACGCGCGGCTGCGCGCGCGAACGGCGGCGACAACGACGGCACCGGCGGCGAGCGACGAGCGGCGAAGGAGGCGGACGGCGAAGGATTGCTTCAACTTCTTCCTCTGCAAATTTTCTGGTCTTTCGCACAAAGAAGATGGAGGAGAAACCAACGGAAGGGAGAGAGGAAGGAGAGAGAAGGAGAGAGAAGAAGGGGGCCCTTTTCTTTTCTTTTTCCTTTTCTTTAATCCAACAAATGGCCCACCATGACATCACCAAGTGATGTCATACTCCACCATCTCCCACAACTTTATTCCAATGGGTTCACTTGCAATTTCCGCCGAGGTCCAATTCTTTGTACAATAACTTCTTCAATTTCACTCGATTCTCTTCTAATTGAATTAAATTAAAGCCCATAAAATTAATTCAATGTCACCACACTTCAATTCACATCTTCACTTGTCTATATAATCAACTTAAGTCCCAAAAGCGAGACCAAAGGCGGGCCTACTAATTTCTCGAGCTAAAATAGCCATTCTCTGATTTAATTTCTGAAAAATTCTGATTACATGAAAAATCTTCCGAAGAAGAGTCAACGATCCTAAAATGATTTGTGACACACCCGACTTCCAATTTCTGAATTCGATTTCAATTCCACGGTTAATTTCACTTTGGCACGATATTAGCGCGGCCCAACCTACCGGGTAGCCTTTAGAAATTTTCATGCATTTGACCTGTGGTTGATCATCTCAAGCCACAATGTACATCTTTGAAACATTGGCGACTTTCGGTTGTCGGGGTAATCTCAAGTTTTCAAATACGAACACAGGGTACCCAATCGATAGAAAAGTCGGTCCAGTGCCGATCGACAAGAATTGTGCGATCCGGTGGAATCACCCACACCGATCACATGCCTCGTCGAGTCGACCTATCTTCGATCTCTAATCGATTTTTAATTGTGCCGTAATGCCCCTTGCAAATTAGCTCGGTCGAAAAATCGATTCCTGGTCAAATTCTTGAGTCTGATGCATTAGAATTTCTTAACGACTTCACCCGATAGACTAGTTTTCACATGAGTGGCCAACTCAAGGAAATGAACTATATGCGTGCCAACGAAATGCCCGTCTCAATTTATTGAAAATAGAATTGGAAAATCGGGATGTCACAACTCTTCCTCTTATAAAAATTTCGTCCTCGAAATTTAAACCTTTACCAATTCTTATAAAAAAGTGGGGGTACAGTCGTCTCATATAATCTTCTCTTTCTCAGGTTGCTCTTTCTGTACCAATGCTGCCAAATCACTGCTATCTTGCCCAAACCACTTCGGATACAAAATACTTAACACTTGTCCACTTAAAATTCCAAAGGTTTTCAACACAAAATCTGCGAAGCTAAATTGGCGATTCTGAGCAGTCTCTGAACTGTCTCTGATAAATGCAACTGAATCACTAATTCCCGAACCAACTCTGGACCTGCGATTTTCTGATCTCTGATCTCATCTCAACCGACTGAAATCCTGAACACTCTGCTCTACACTGACTAAAAAGAAATTATCTGACTGATCTACTAAAACTGGAACCTCTGGTCAAGATCTGATATAACTCTGATACTGATCTCGGCAATTGCAATTACTGACTACTGTACTGACCCTGTCCTGTGATCTTTCTTTCCCTGACTTCATCTAAACAATCGAAATTCTGCACTCTCTACTATGCATTGCTTAAGAAAGAACCATCTGAAAACTCTGCCAACTTGGAACATCTGTTTCTAGATTTGAAATATAATTCGTCCCTAACACTCCATGCAGATGAATTATATGATATACACACACTTCGGTATACCTATACTAATCGAGATCTTTTCGTGCTGCATTAAGGTGAGTTGACCCTGTTCATCTGTCGACCACAATCCTATAAGGAATCAATACTTTTCCCGACTCCTTAATAACCCGTCATAACATTCCATCATGCTATACTTCCATTTCCACACAGGATTCTCTCAAGTACTTAAAAAGCTTTCCTGGTTTACCTTACCAAATTTTCACCTACTAATACATCCAACACTTACAACTTCTTCAACGATATCTATCTTCATACCGATCTACCAATCCCGATGATGTAGATTCTGACTCACCTTCGTACTATCTGGACAACGCTGAAATTGCTATGATGAGCTTCCCATAAGATCTCTTCTTTAATCTCTGCATCGTCAATTACACACAATCGTCCTCAAAACCTTAACGTCCGGCCTTCAGAAATCTGAAAATCAACCTCTCTCTCATCTACATTCTCTTATAGAGTCTTCTAAATTTCTGAATCTGTCCACTGAAGCGATTTGATTACGATATGAACTCTCGGCTCAATCTTGAGGGTAGTCATAAGATTCAAAGGTGACTTACCTTAGATTGAAAATCGGATTTCAAACTTTCTTAAATAAGATCCAATCCCTGAGTACCAACTGTGCAACTAAGGACTCTTAACTCAGTGCATCTGCGACTTTGCTCACCTTTCCAGAGTGATACAAAATATCAGTCATAATCCTTAGGAGTTCCATCCAGCGATGCTATCTCATTTCCAAATCCTACGGTCTTAATTGATGGGACGCGCATACAATAACCCTATCATGCTGCATCAATAAGCAACTCAATCATTTAAACGACGCATCACTGTAAATCTCATAACTTTTAGGACCAGGTGGAATAGTCAGCATAAGTGCGGTAGTTAACTTCTGCTTAAGCTCTTGGAAACTACACTCGCACTTATCTGTCCACACAAACTTTTCTTCCTTCTTTAGAATTCTTGTCAACGACGATGCTAACATTGAAAACCTTTCTACTAACCGTCTGTAATACCCTGCTAAACCTAGAAAACTTCTGATCTCTGTCCACTGCAGTCAATCTCGACCAACTGATCATTGCTTCAATCTTGGCAGGGTCCACGAAGATTTCTTTGCCTGAAATCACGTGACCTAGGAATGCAACACAAGTCATCAAAAACTCGCATCTGCTAAGCTTATTGTAAAATCCAAGAGTACTCAAGGTCTGAGTACCATCCCCAAATATCTCTCGTGCTCCTCAGCACTCTTTGAACACACTAGGATAACTTTAATGAACACGATAACAATTGATTCAAGTACCCTTAAACATTCTGCTCATTAGATCCAAACAAATAGCTAAGGTGTCCATCAAACCACATGGTATTACAATAAACTCATAACTGCCGTATCGAGTGCGAGATGCTAACTTCGGTATGTCTTTCTTCCTGATCCTCAACTGATGATACCCTGACCTCAAGTCGATCTTGAAGGATATCAATGCACAACCAGAACAAACCATCTTTCTACTTCACGAATAGAACGGGTGCTCCCTAAGGTGATGCACTGGAACGTATGAATCTCCTATCCCACAATTCCCGCATCTGCACCTTCATTTCTTTTAACTCGGGTAACACCATCCGGTAAGGAGCCTTAGGGACTGGCTCTGATTCGGGTGCTAATTCAATCACGACTATATTTTTCTTCCTGACAACAAACTTGGTAATTCTTCAGAAAATACCTTAGAAAACTCATGTACCACGATTATGATCTCCATGTTCGGCCCCTCAACTGACGCATCCACTACAGTTGCCACGTAGATTCGATAACCAACAACTATAACCAGGTCATCTTCAGTGACGAATAACAAGGATTGAAGTTCCTCTTCAACTTTTAGTGATTCAAAACTTTCGCTCGCTAGTTAAACAAATTGAATTATATCACTACCGCGATTCAAAACAGCAGAAAGCTCCTTGAGCCAAACCTTTTCATAAATGACTTCCAAGTCACACTTAAGCAAACCCCCTTCAAGTACAACTATAGTCAAAGATTCATATTTCTATTACTTTATTACCAATCCGGAAATCCTACAACCCTCACTAAAAATTCTGCTGCACTACTCTGATAAAAACATCTCAAAAACATTCTTCTTCTGATTGATGCATGGTCGATCCCTTCATGCTCCTCTAGCCATCCTAGTGGCGTCCTATGTGCAATAACGGTACTTATGCTCTCATGGACTTACGCGGACAGTTACTAACCTGACGGCTGTGCTGGCTACATTCATATCATGCTCCCTTTTTACTCTGATACTGGGCTGACTCAAGCCTCATTTCCACAAACTCGGCACACAATCAGGGAGTCATCTACCTCCTATCAAGGAATATCATACACCCTTCTTTGCACTGGGGTCTGTTCCAAGTACCCCATTAAATGTCACAAAGCACGCTTCTTCTGTTCTGTCTTATCAACGACGGTGACAGAAATAGCTGCGATTCCATCTATCTATACAGATAATCTCTGATCAAATGGCCTTATTGGCGACATCTGTAACAAGTCCTTTCCCTCTTACAACACGGGACAAATCCATGTCCTTTCTTACAGACACGACACACATCGATCGAGATGAGCACTGACTTTTCAATTTTACTCTTCCGGTTGGGTGAAACAGGGCACCTTTCTTCTGACATCGGCCTTTCTCCCCAATTAATTCCCATCTCTGTCTAAACTGAACCTTTACTCAGATACAACGGCTTGATCCTCGATCACAACTCCAGATTGGGCCTTAACAGGCGCGGCAACAACAACGGTCACAACACTAGCAGCGGTAGAAACAATGGCAACAACGGCAGCTCGGTCCTGAACTCACTGACCCAACGAGCTTCCAAGGAACACTAGCGCCTGAACGATCCCAACAAACCTAAGACCGCTCAGTGCTATTACACTCTAAGTACCAACTTGCGGCGGTACTCTCACACTCGCGCTGGTCTAAGCCTGCGCTCTGCCTCGGGTACCGATTCTTGTCAGCATCCAACCCCAAGGTACAGGTCCTATTGACCTCCTCCGAGGAGTTCTCCACTCCTGGTCACTCATCCTACAGGCTCTTTATAGACGCCTGTTTTCCGATTCCAACATCAGTTTAGAATTTGAGTGACCCCACAAACACACTACCAAACAGCTATCAACCACATGCATCAACATATTAAAAGCCTTTCCTACTAACTATCCCGTGACTCATCCCACCTTATCACTCCATACACAGACCATACTCTGATACCACTTAAATGGGGGTGTCACGCCCCGAACCTCGAGCGCGCCAACATCCCGCCATGGTCATGCAAATGCGACATTCCCAGGTAGTGTCGCCGACCCCATTCATTTATCATTGCGTAAGCAGAACGTATTATAAAACCCCTACAATTAAATACAGGATAGAAAAGCATGAAGCAAAATCACAACATAACACTTAACATCATTCAACAGAATTACAAACAGAGGTTTACGGCCAACAGTCTACAGAAGACCGGCTCTTAAAAAGAGATTATCCTACGACCTACAAGTCGGACACGCTCTCCAATCCTTATGACTTCACCTCTGCAACTCCTCAAGGCCAACCAAAGCTATCGCTCGCTCCGTCCTGAGGGACCTGAAATTTTAATCCCCAAACCGGGATGAGACAATGTCTCAGCAAGTTCAACCCCCTAAACCCCTATTAGAAAGAAAATACGCCCCGGGTGGCCTAGCCACATCACACAGAAGACTTACCTCGCATTAGCCTTCATCTGCAAGTTAGCACAATTTATATAATTCAACCACGTGCAATTATAATAACCAAACAACCATGGCACAATCACATTATCAAAACAATTCAACCACTTGGATCGTCTCAGCGATCAATCGACTTAGCCGATTATATGTCATTCTAGCAAATCAATCATTGCTCTCAATCACGGCCCCACTCGGCAAAATTAGAATTAGTGGCATCACGGCCCCACTCGGCGCGACCTTTAAAAGGTGGCATATCACAGCCCCACTGGGTGCGACCTCTATCAGGTGGCATATCACGGCCAATCGCCCATTCATTTCCACACTTAGGATTTTATAAAGAGTCACTATTTATCGCAATCACAGTCAATTTGCCACAACCAATCATCACATTCAAATTCTAAATGCACAGCAGCGATCGGCACGAATTTCTGAGAAAGTAAGGTTCCAAAATAATTTTCAGAATTTATTAAATAATTAAATTTATTCCGAAAATTAATATAATAATAATATCCATATTTTTCACGATCCACGCTCAATTAATAATATCCAATCATCAATTTCAAAATCCGATTACACAGCAGCGATCGGCACGAAATTCTGAGCAACCGGGGTCAAAAATAATTTTTTCATTTTTTTTAAATAAATAATAATATTTAAATAATTTCGGAATATAATATAATATTATAAATTCCAGAATTCGAAATCATTAAATAATTCAAAAATAAAACCTATTATGTCACATCAAGGCTTATATTAATATAAGCATTCATTTAGCCTTAAATTAAACCCACTTAAGCTAATCAAACACATTAATATAATCTACACTTAAATAAATTAAACTAACCACCTAACAACATTTAACACAAACTAAACACACCTAAAGCATCATTAACCCTCTAGTCAAGGTTTAGTGAGCTAAACTCACCGGATTAACGAGCCGAGCGAACCAAAACGACGAGGACGACGCTAGGATCGACTTTCCACAAGGCGGGTCGAGCATCCGGGCTCGGGAAGGTGGCCAAAACGGGCCAAACACGGGCTGCCATACCCATTTTCTTGGCTGCTGTCCATTGCTGGTTGAGGTCGAGAATGGCCGGATCCGGGGCTTAGATGAGATGGAAAAGGACCGGGGAAGGTTGAGGGGTTGAACCGGACCAAGGCGGGACCCGAACGGTGGCCGGAGGTGGCCGAACGGCTCCGGCATGAGCTGATGCAGCAGCTGCGACGCGAGCTGAGGCGGAGCGAAGAGGCGAAGACGGTGCGACGGCGGGTCAACGAGCGCGTGTGGGCGGCGCGGGGCAGACGCACGGCGGCGGCGGCGACGGCGACGACGACGGCCATGGCTGCAGCTTCTTCGACAAGCTCAGATCTGATGGGTCTTCGAGCGAGAACCCAAGATGGAGGAGAGAGGGCGACAATGAGCGGACGCGGCTGCGCGCGCGAATGGTGGCGACAACAACGGCACCGGCGGCGAGCGACGAGCGGCAAAGGAGGCGGACGGCAAAGGACTGCTTCGACTTCTTCCTCTGCAAATTTTCTGGTCTTTCGCACAAAGAAGATGGAGGAGAAACCAACGGAAGGGAGAGAGGAAGGAGAGAGAAGGAGAGAGAAGAAGGGGACCCTTTTCTTTTCTTTTTCCTTTTCTTTAATCCAACAAATGGCCCACCATGACATCACCAAGTGATGTCATACTCCACCATCTCCCACAACCTTATTCCAATGGGTTCACTTGCAATTTTTCGCCGAGGTCCAATTCTTTGTACAATAACTTCTTCAATTTCACTCGATTCTCTTCTAATTGAATTAAATTAAAGCCCATAAAATTAATTCAATGTCACCACACTTCAATTCACATCTTCACTTGTCTATATAATCAACTTAAGTCCCAAAAGCGAGACCAAAGGCGGGCCTACTAATTTCTCGAGCTAAAATAGCCATTCTCGATTTAATTTCTGAAAATTCTGATTACATGAAAAATCTTCCGAAGAAGAGTCAATGATCCTGAAATGATTTGTGACACACCCGACTTCCAATTTCTGAATTCGATTTCAATTCCACGGTTAATTTCACTTTGGCATGATATTAGCGCGGCCCAACCTACCGGGTAGCCTTTAGAAATTTTCATGCATTTGACCTGTGGTTGATCACCTCAAGCCACAATGTACATCTTTGAAACATTGGCGACTTTCGGTTGTCGGGGTAATCTCAAGGTTTCAAATACGAACACAGGATACCCAATGGATAGAAAAGTTGGTCCAGTGCCGATCGATAAGAATTGTGCGATCTGGTGGAATCACCCACACCTGATCACATGCCTCTGTCGAGTCGACCTATCTCCGATCTCTAATCAATTTTTAATTGTGCCGTAATGACCCTCGCAAATTAGCTCGGTCGAAAGATCGCTTCCTGGTCAAATTCTCGAGTCTGATGCATTATAATTTCTTAATGACTTCACCCGATAGACTAGTTTTCACATGAGTGGCCAACTGAAGGAAATGAACTATATGCGTGCCAACGAAATGCCCATATCAATTTATTGAAAATAGAATTGGAAAATCGGGATGTCACAAAAATTAAGGCACCTCCAAGAAGTACCTTCTTCACCACATATGGACCACTGTAATTCAGAGCAATCTTTCCCCCAGGATCTAGAAAAATTGGCAACGGCTTCCTTAGAACAAGATCATTTACCTCATTGGCTTCTTTAGTGTCACCTAAATTAATAGTGATGGTCTGCTCGGATGTAAGAGCCTTAGCTCTTTCATGTTTGTCGCGACCTCTTTTTTTCCATTTGGGGGAAAAGGAAGAAGGTTTAGGGGTATTTGCCTAAAGAGGCGGACCAATGGCCCTAAATTAAATGCGGACTCTCCCAAGCCCATACCTCGCATGATGTTGGATTTTGTTATTTTAGTTCTTAACGACCTAAATATTTCTAAAAGTCGCCACTAGCCTATTGGGGTTGGCTAGAAACCAATCGAAACACGGGAGTGTTGTCTCGATTCCTACGCAATCAGAGATTTCTAGGAACGGGGACTTGTTTACGCTAATGTTTCTTTTAGCACCCTTGCGGTACCGCTAACTTGAAAGGTTGTTCATCTAAATTGCCACATAATCTTGATTACCAATTATAATCCTTATAAAACCGCTAAGCGTCAATGCAAATGTTTTTGTAGATTTGTTTTCCTTAATGTCTAGACTAATCCTAACATAATTTAGAAAGAAATTTACACTCAAATTAATGAAAAACGATACGCAAGTAAATATCCAAGAAATTGAAATGACTTGAAAGTAATGCGGAAAAGAAAGACCCAATACAAGTCGGGCAAATAATATTACATGGCCTTCTTATCACGCCCCGGAACAGGACCCCCGTGAGCGAAATGGAAATTTAAATATGCATGAAATTACTCTAGATAATTTTAATCTATGCAAAATGGATTATTTACAAAAATGAACATAAAATACCAAAATAGCATTACATTAGGAAAATGACATTCTAAAATTAGGAAAATTTCATAGATGTCATTTTTGCCTTAATTTGATGCCATCTATCACTTTTATTTTATTTTTTGAAATTTTTGGATTTTTTTATTTCTTTATATTTTTTAAAAATATAAAAATAAAAATTTCCTAAACAGATATATGCTAACATTGAACAACACAGCACATGAATATCACAATAAGCGAGCTCAAATCAACCGTTTCAAGATCAAAACTTGGTTTGTGCATTTCGTCAAACACTTGGCGTGCATCAAATCACCCCAAACTACCTTTCTCGGGTCATGTTTGCGGCCTTCAATCTCAACCCATAAGCAATCTCATGTGGAACTAAAGTATCAAGATTATACTACCACATGCAAGAAGCAAGATTAGATGGAAATCATAGCTTAAAACACAAGAGAACTAAGTTGAAATCGGTCTCAAATATGCGAGTTTGAGCTGATTTTGCAAATCTGGATTTGAACCCAAGTCAAGCAAATAGGTTGCATGCCCATATTCAAGCCCTGATACTCATCACATACGAGATCTAAGGGAAACATTACTTGATCCGAGTAAAAGTACATAACATGGGCTTTCAAATGCAATAAACATCATAGAGAATGACCAACTAAACACATCAAAACGACCTCTCTAAGAAGCATACATGCAAAACTCTTGAAGAGATTTCAACACTTCGAAATCGAACAAAAATATATCTAGGATACTTACCTTGCTTCCTAGTTTCTTTTTCAAGTGTTTATTGGCTGAGAAAACCAAGAAATTATCCTCGGGGGGCACGTGGAAGTTGGCTCCTTCAAACTAGAAATGAGATTTGCAGAAAGAAAAAGAATAAAAAAAAAAAGAACCGTGACCAACCGTCTTCAACACTTAGAATAATTTTCAGACTTTCTTGACCCGCCAGGAGGGTAGTTTTCGGGGGGCTTTAGGAGACCTTCCCGAACTCCATTTTGGATGTGCAATATTTCTCTCTTCACGTCGGTCTGGAATTTTTGGGTTTCTCTTTTCTGAAGTTGCTTCTGAGGGCCTCTTTGGAGAACGACCGTGAGCTCTCCCTCTTCTCTCTCGTCTCTTATCTTTTATCCCTCAAAAGACCTTGCTTCCGTGATCTTATCTCCTCAATTAGAGGATTGTTTGTCTATATTTTGTCCACCTACCAAGCCTGTCAATAGGGCTACTTCACCCACTCTCTGACTTAGTCAATTTTTCCACTTCTGCAGTTGTTGAGTGCCCGGATTTGGTGCGATTTTCCCGTGCCTTCAGTAGCTTATCTCTGACCAATGTTTGTCCACTTGCAGTACCAATGATGGTCTTCCATCACGTGTAGATATCGGGTTGGTTGAGCAGCTGAGGAGGATATGGTGGGGCCACCAAGTTGCTTACTCAGCAACTCCAAATTAAGACTTATTTGTGGGCTGGGTTTTGGTATCTAGTTTGAGTGCTTTCATCCATCAATTTGGCTACGGTATTTGATCAATTAGCAAGTACATGTATAGTAGTTTAAGATCTTGACCAGATTTTGCAATTGTGCCCACCCAATTTTGCAAGAAAGTCCCTCAAAGTTATCCATTTTCTTATCCAAAAATACCCAATTCAAGGTAAATTTGGTCATTTTGGCCCAATCGATTGATCGACTCGGCCCAAGTTCAATTTCAACTTAATTGGTGACCAAGATGATGATTTAAGGGTTCGGGCGAAATTTTGCGGAATTTGCGAATTGGTCCCTCAACTTTTGAAAATTGCATTTTGGCCCCAACTTGCCATTTTAATTCCAATCTGACCTCCTAGGCTTGGCTAGTCACATTTAGATCATTGGCCAACTTTTTCTTTTTTTTTTTTTTTAAGGAAAAACACATTCCATTAAAAAAAAAACTATACTAAACACTTAAATAATCTATATGCAAGAATTTGACATGAAATATTTTTGTGGAAAAACAAGTTCCCATTTTTTCGAAAATGATTTTTTTGGCAAAAATTTAGGTGGCAACAATGTTGTTCACAGCTACGCTACACCTCAATGGAATCTTCGATCGAGTCTTCGGGACCATCATTATTAACACTTGTTGCATTTGATTGGACCATTTCCACACCTTTGCATGCTTTATGATCGTCCTTGAAACAGGAAATAGAATGATCAAAAAGACAAACAGAGTAAAACATATTTTACTTTTTGAAAGATTTTTTGAAAACAATTGGAAAAGCATTTTTTTAAAAATATTTTGACACGAGAAAGCATGATGAAGCCCAGGCCTCATAATTCTCCTTGGATTTTTGTTTTTGTTTATCAGCTGGATATCATCACCGGGCTGGTTTGGTGTACTTCATCATGCCCTCAAAATAAAACTTGTAATTTCATTGAAATTCATCAATTAATTACATTTATTGAATGGAAAATGCAATTCCTAAGCCCTAAAAAGAAAGTGAAAGAAGAAATTGAAAACAATTCCTCGAAAGCAAAAACAATTCCTAAAAAGTGATAAAAGTTCCCGTGCAAGGGAATGTGCAAAAGTAACAAGTTACTCTTGCGAGCTAGCGCCCATGTCTTCTGAAGGTCCTTCATCAATGGCTCCTATAAAGAGGTCATTGAACAGACTTGTGATTCATTCTAGGGCATCATCAGAGTTCTCTGTCTTTGGAGATGTCAGATCGTCCATGTCATCCCATCCGTCTGGAACTATGTCGCAGGGATCAATATAAAAGCTGGGAGGAGCCGAATACTTCACCAAATAATCAAATTTGCCACTTGGCTGTCCCAGAGTGTCCATCACTTCCGCTTCATCTTGCTCTGTCTTAGGGACATTGTCAGGCTTAGTTTTTTCGACAGTGACCAACAATGGGTCATCTTCCAGTTCAGGCATGTCTTTATTGTCCATTTGGGCCTTGTTTACCTATTTCGAAACTACAGTCTCGAGGAGAGTAGGTGCAGGAGTCAAATCCACTCGGAAGGATTGGTTTTAAGTTGTCATAAACTGCATAGAGGTGACTAAATGTTGGAGTTGGTCTTCCATAACGGACATACGATCACACATTTCAGTTTGATCAACCATTCTAACTCTTGATCGCGTAATTATGGGCGAACGTGAATGATCCGTTATCACCTAAATTTGAAGAAATGAACAAAAATAAATATCTCATATGAAACATGTCGGTCCATGGCAATGGCCTAGAAGCTTTTATTCATTGATGAAGTTTTTTTTTTTTTTACACAACCTAATAAAATAAAAACTTGAAATGCCCTAAACAAATAAACTAGAAAAGTAAATGACCCAACTTCCTAAACATTAATCTAGAAATAAAAATAACAAGATTGATTCAAGCACATCATCTAGCTTGATCAATATGCACTCGGGACACCACTCGGCGCAATTGCTTATTTTCCTCTTGAACTTTTTCGGCAACCTTTTTGAGACGTCTATTCTCGGTGTGGTTGGTGATCTTTAATGGCACCTTTGGTATCTTTGGAAGTAACTCCTCTGGAATCCTATGTTGTTGAATGTATTTAGTTGAGGCACTTCTTTTCTTTACCCTTCAGTTCCTCCTCAAGCCATTTGAGCTTCCGTGAATGACACATGTCCCACATTGATTTGATCGTGATAATGGAATCCTCGTGGACTCGATCTCCATCAATGAAGCTTACTCAAAGCGGATCAGCTTGCAACGCCGGGGGAAGCTCTTGCACAACTTGATACTAACAAGTCACTCTAGTCGAATAGTACTCCGTTGCTCCAGTGAATCCCAGTAAAGGGTTTAGGCTAACACCTCCACATGAAAGTCTTGCCACACGAACTTGGAATCACTTAGCATGCCATAGGAAACCCTTAGAAGTTGGTTTTTTCATGAAAGCTAGCCACCTAGAATAATGGTAATTCGGTGCATGTTTTTGGTTGTTCTCAAATCTCATAATAGGGTGATTAGAATTACTAACATCATGTATAGTTATTAAACCACCAAAACCTTTTATATGAGAAAGAAATCAAATTTGCAAAAGCTCAGGAGAATAATGGAAAGTTTTATCACTGCCTCCTTTAAATCGAGTGAGGGAAAGAAAAGTTTCAGCCAGAATAGTATTTACGAAAATTTTTCCTTCCAACACTTGTTTGACTAAATGAGAAATCAAAGGGTTAATAGCATTCTTGCGGTAGGGAAAAACTATAAACCCAAAGAAAGCTAAGAGGAAAAACCTACGCATTTGAAATGGAGTGCCATTTTCAAAACATTCTTTTAGAAAAGATAAAGGACATGTATTGCAGTGAGCCTTTAAAACCTTTCTTATATTGTCCTCCTTAATTCTAAAAAAATCAGATAAGGCCACAACGGGATCTATTCTGATGGACGGACTAATTAATTCAGCTTTCAAGGATTTTCCTACGGCAATGCTATACTCTTCCAAGGTGGGAGTGAGCTCATGCTTACCACCGAAGATAAAAATAGAAGTCTTGGGGCACCAACAATAGGCCAGTGCTTGGATGAGGCCGTCATGGATGTTGATACGCAGCAATGGAAGTAGTCAACTAATGTGCAACTCTACAAATTGACGGCCAGCTAAGTCTAACTTGTCCCACCATGTGCCAAGCTCTTCCTTTGGAAGGAGAATAATTCGAATGTCCGGTATTCCTATTGTATATTGACTAAGACTCAGGACAATCCTAATGCCGTGGACCGACGGAATGATACAATAAAGTAAATTGTGAAGGTGAGAATTTAAAGGACTTACTTTACCAATAAAAAAGGGGAATTACAGAGACATACGCATGGCAAGTGGCTTGATTTTCTAGTCTATAAAGCTTAACAAAGTGGAGCCACAAAGATGATCAAACTAGCCACGAGCGTGCGGACTACATTGGGTCCTCATGACTCCGGCTTGGTCAAAGAGCCAACCTAGGTCTCGGGCATGCAAACAGAGGTGTGTACTCTTGACCCCAAAAAAGAAACTTCGGGATTGAGATGGACGACTCATATCGCGGGCATGCGGTCGGAGTGGTATCCATCTTAATACCATCCTAGATGATCCTATGTGGCTTAGGTCCGGTGGCAGATTGTGTGTGCTAGAGTGTAGTGCAAATGTAAGGCATGCACAACAATTTATATCAAGCAACACTTCAACATGAAAATAAACCATACATTCCTTCACCTCCCTACAAAACATAGGTTAGCAAACACTTCCTCTATACCTCACATCCTGTAAGAACATTTAACACCTTAAATGTTAGGGACGTACCTAGAATCCTTGTTGCCCCAAACACAAACATTAATCAAAAGAAAAGAAAATTGGCCTAAGTCCACTAAGAGTTTTAAGTCAACTCCCCAGTGGAGTCGCCAAGCTGTCGTGATCAAAATTCGAGTAAACCACCTAGACTTTGGCTAATGAATTACTAAGCCTAAAATTAGCTTGGGCTTTCTCAAGCCCATACCAATTCGCAACTTAGGTTCAAGTTCTTAACATGCAAATGATTTTTAATTAGGAGTCGCCACTAATCTATTTTGGGTGGGTCGATTAGAAACCCAAGTAAAGTAACAGGAGATTTACTTTACTCCTGCGAACCAAAGATTATGAGTTCGGAAACTTGATTACGCTAGATTTCTCTAACGCCCTTTGTGACATCCTGAATTTTTCAGTTCTATTTTTAATTAAATTAATCGGGCCTTTCATCGATGCGCCTATAGGACTGTTCTCAGAGCTGATCACTCTCGAGATAACTAGATTATCTGGGAAAGTCAGTAAGAGATTTTAATGCAATAGACTTGAGAGTTCGACTAGAATTCGGCTACTCGGCCGTGCTCATCTGTAGAGGTCATCACGGCACAGTTAAAAATTGATCATGGATTAGAGATAGGTCGGTTCTATTGAGATGTGTGGCTAAACGTGGGTGATTCCACTAAATTACAAAATTCTTATCAACCAACACTAAACTAATTTTTCTGTCTTTTTGGTATCATGTGGCCGTATTTAAAATCTTGAGATTTTCACAACCACTGAAAATCGCCAATGTGTCGAATGAGTTCATTGTGGCTTGAAGAAAATCGATCATGGGTCATTTGTACTAAAAATTTCTGAAAGCTACCCGGTAGCCTAGGTCACACTAAAATCGCACCAGATTGAAATTAACTGCAAATTTGAATCCGATTTCAGAAATTAAAAGTTCTGTCATGTCATGAGTCATTTTAGGAATGTCAACTCAGTCTCCGAAGATTTTTCTGCAAACCAAGTTTTTAGTGGAAAAAGTCGAGATAGGACCATTTTCGATCAGAAAATTCAGAGGACCCATTTTTATCGCGAATTTAGGATGCAAGTAGGTTCAATTGGTGAGGAAAAATACCAATTTGATCAAGGACTCAATATTGGAATTTATCAAAGTCGAATTGGATTAATTCAAGGAAGAATTGGATGAAAATTGAAGTGCAACATGTACAAATTCGTATGCCCCCATTGCCATGACTTGTGGACCAACTCAAGAGCTTTCTAGGCAAGCAAGGTGGCTAGAAATTGGCCATGGAATCCAGCTAGGTTGTGGTAGGGTCTTCCAAGGGGACAAGAGGATGAGAGGAGACCATTGGTGGCCCCCTCAAGACCAGCCGGTTCCCCCCTCTCCTTCCTCCCCCATCTTGGTCGAGCACTCCCCTTTCCAAGCAACTGAAGACCTAAAAAATTCTAGAGAATCAAACCAGTAAGCCGCCGGTCACCCCTGCTGTCCGCCAGAGCCCGAACAGCCACTGTCGCACGTCCGTGCTAGCCTACGAGTCCCACGCAAGCCGTCCCTGTCTCGCCGTCCAGAGCTGCATTGTTCTCACCCAGCTCGCCATCCAACAGGTCACTGAAAGCTCGTACGTCACCATTAGAGTCATCGGAGTCGTCGCCTGCCTCCGTCTGGACCCATGACCAACCCTCCGCCCATCTCCGCTCATTTCCAGCCCAAGTCAGCACTGGAGCAGCTTCTTCGAGCCCCCAACCAGCATAGAACCAAGTGGGTCTCCAGCCCACTGTCGAGCCCGTTTTCAAGCCTTTCCGGACCTCGAAAGGTAGTCCCACTTTGGAGTGTGTCGAGCCTCTCCGCCTCGCCGCCATTTTGATCCGAGCAAATCGCTTAACAAGTGAGTTTAACTCACTAATCCTCTCTTAGTAAGTTAATGACACTTAATGGTTGTTTAGTTTAGACTAAGTATGGATTAGGTGGATAGTTAGAATATATTAGTAATTTAATTAACCTTTATTGCATGTTAAGTGGTTAGTTTAGTGCAATTAGGGTATAGACAAGCTCTAGTATTTATCTAGAGTGGTTCATAAATTTTCTAGGCCTGTCTCGGCTTTCAATTAGGTTTTGCGGGCCTAAATTGCTATTTTTGGTATTTAATAATTAATTTCAATATTTATTTATTTATTTATTTATTTTTCGGAAATTAAACGGGATAGGCGGCGACCGGAATTTTATGTTGATTGCAATGGTGTAATATGTTTATTTAATTAAGTTCTAATTTGTGCTGATTGTGAGTGATTGTGATTTTGGAGATTTATTCCTAAATTTATTTAGTTTCAGTTATTAATTGGAAAATCACCGGGCAACGGTGGACAATGCCAATAATGAATTTGTGGATGGTGAAATTAATGGGATTTTCAAAGGTGAAAATATTGTATTTTGACTAAGGCCGACCGTGTACCCACATACGATTTTTTTTTTATCGGGTATGGTAAAAATGGTGAATTTGTTAGATGGTTAGAATGGTATACTATATCAACTGACGGGCTCTAATATGTCAATTTAGCGCGATCAGTATACCGGTATATTATATCAACCCACGGGTTCTGATATGTCAGCTTAGCGTGAGCAATATACCTTATCAGCTTAGAGTGAGCATTGTCAATATACCTTATCAGCTTAGAGTGAGCATTGTTAGTATATTATGTTAGTCTACGGGTGATATGTCAACTTAGAGTGAGCAGTATACTATTTATCAGCTTAGTGCGAGCTATACTATCTATTATCAGCTTAGAATAAGCAGTTCTGATTATGATCGGACTTTATAGATAGTATTGATTGAGATGACTAGGGAATGGTCTTGTTGACATGGAATCGCCTGAGTCGATTGATCGATAGTTTGATCCGAGTGGGTGAATTGATTTGTTGAATTAGTCGATTGAATGGTTGAATTATATCGACTTGCAGGAAGGAACTAAGGCCAAGGTAAGTCCTCTGACTCATGTTGTACTTAAGCAACCCTTGGGGTGTATTTTCTTCCTAATTGAGTCTTAGGGAGTTGAATTTGCTGAGACATCATCTCATCCAATTGTGAGATAACATTTCAAGTCCATAGATGGTAGCTCCTCCTGAGCATTTTGGGTAGACAAAGAAGATCACGGAAGAGAAGTACTATATTTCGATACATGGGCACCCTGAAGGATTAGTATGCGAACTGGTGAAGTCCATAGTTTGGGTTGATACGGGTTTACCCAAAAAGGTGCCCCATCAATACAGAGCATGGTATCGCTAATATCGTAATGAAAGGAGAGGGGGCTCCATACCGAAATTTGAGATACCTCTGTATGTGATGGAGGTTGCTTTTGGAAAGGGCACGGCAGATCCTCCAGGTAGTTCGGTGGTAGACCCGGTGGACCCTGACCTTGAAGATCCAAAATCTCCTGTATATTTAGCAATAGGCTCCAGCTGGACTATAGAGGGAGATGATGAGGAGGACGAGGAGCCGTAGTCTTGTGAAAACCTCCCCCTTGTTTTGTGGACGTTATAAATAGACCAACTTGTATTATATGACATGGTTTGCTATGTATATATATAAGTGTGGTTGTGGTGTTTTCAGTTCGAAAATTTGTTGCCCTACTTTCCTATCACATGGTATTATTGTCTGGGGATTTATTTATCTACTTCCGCGTGTGCACTAAAATGATTGGGTCGGCGATGCGTCATGGGATGTCGCTATTTAATCGACCAAGAGGAATGGGCACGCGCTCGGAGTATCGGGGCGTGACACTATTTTAGTACCTTTCTCTTTTATTTCGAAAAAAATGTTTTGCATGCAGCTTGAATTAATTTTAATTTACTTCCCTAAGATGTGAGACGATCATACGAGTGCGCAAACCGCCAATTTAACACTCAAAAAAACAAATAAAAAAAATGCAAAACTTACCTCATAACAACGAAAGCATTTGCGTTGTTAGAGCAAAATTCACATCAACAGTCCTAGATATGATTTCTAATTAACACACAATCACTTAATTTTTGTTTTCAATTTATTTAAGAAGAATCTAGTCTATGTGCAATGCAATGTTACTAATCTAAAATAAAATGATATGACATGGCAATATGACAAATTATATGACATGAGTAAAGTAATTTTTAAAGAAATGCAATAATTAAATGTGCAATCTAAATTAACCAAATGACCTAATTCTAATGACGGGCAATTTATAATTAAATGAACCTAACAACAATCACTAAATGACATGCATTTCATGAACCTAATTCTCTATGACATGCACATAATATTTCTATTCTCCTAAAAAGCATGCAATCTATCCTAGAGAATGAATTTTTTTTTGGTATTTTTCATGAAATTCAAAATTAAGAAAAATGCAAAAATTATCTATCTAGATTAAGATTCTATTCAACTTATATTAAGGATTATGTCCGACTAAATCCTAATTTAAACTAAGATATTATCTTAAGCTAGCAATCTCTAACCTAAGATGCAATCTATCTAAAAAATCAATCAAAACTTAAAAGGAAACATGCAATTTTATCATAATATACAATGACGTACAAGGAATGCCCTAATTCTACATGACATATGCATGATGATTCTTTTTATTTATATATATAAAAATTCGAAATTAAAATTGTCAAGTAATTAAACATGCAATTCAAATTAATGAAACAAAAATCTAACATCCTAAATTTATGTTTTTGGTTTTTTTATTTTTAAAAATTCGAAATGGTAAATTTCTTACCCTAAATATGCAAAAACCCTAAAACAAGAAATAAACCTAATCTAACCCACTTTTTTTTTTTTTTTTACGAAAGCAAAATCAACTTAAACCACACGATGGCAAATCAGAGCAATATAAGATTGATATCCAAAAATTGACGAATCATATCTCGCACATGAGATCGGGTTGGTTAATTTTAAATAAATCGCGAATCGAATCACGAGTGTGAGATCGATTGGCGATTTTTCAAGCGATTGCGAGTCGGATTTCAGGCGTGAAAATCGGACTGTCAATCTCTAGTTTGAGAGGCTATTTCATGTCATAATCTCAATCATACATTAAGGAATAATTCCACCAAAAAAATAAAATAAAATAAAAAATAAATAGAAAAAAACTACCTAATTCAATTTTCCCTTTTTTTTTCTTTTTCCTCCACGCATAGCTTGGCCGCTTGTGGTGGGTGCGTAGCCAAAGGCGACCGGTCGGCTTTCGGATGAGGGGCGGCAGCGAGCGGACGGCGGCGAGCGGACCGGGCAAAAAGGGGGGAGCAGCTCGGGTTGGGCGGCTATGGGGGAAACCGCCGTGGTGTCGCCGTTTGGAGGGGGCAACAGTTTGGAGCAGCAGGGGATGGGCACCGGCGGTCGCGGGTGGGCTGAGGGCGGCGTTGCGGCGGGGGCAGCAGCTTCCGGAGTCGGGTCGTAGCGGTGGTTGTGCTTGGAGATAGTGCGGGCTACTAGTCTTCGGGTCGTGGGCGCGCAGGTGCGGTCGTCGAGGGAGCAGAGGCGTGGAGGTGCTGCAAGTGGCAGGCGGAGGTGCTGCAAGCGACGGATGGCGACGCTAGCGGTGACGGTGGGCGATGGAGCTCCGGCGAGCGTGGATCGGCGGCGTTGGCAACCCGGCGGCAGGGGGGCCGCTGGTGGTGTTGCAGACAGAGACGTTGGGCAGCAGCAGCGTCGCGACTTCAGGTAGGGGCAGTGACGTGAGCTCGCGGATGGGGAGGAGCTCCATCGCAAGCGGAACGATGGCGGTGGTGCTACTTGGTGCAGCGACGAACGGACTGTGGCCTTGGCCGAGGCAAAGGATGGCGCGCAGCAGCAGGGGACAACCTCCCTTCTTCTTCCCCTTCTATTTTGGTTTTTTTTTTTTTCTCTTTTCCCTACCGGCTGTCGCTTCACGTCCCTCTCTCACTTCCCACGTCTCCCTCACTGCTCTCTTTTCCTCCGTACATTTGCGACCAAGGGAAAACTTTTCCTCTCTCTTTTCTTTTGCGTTGAATATTTTTGCCTAGCAATCGAGAGAAATGCCCATTTTTCTCACTGTACACGGCTCTTTTTATAGGCAAAAAAAAAAAATGTGATCTTCGTGGAATATTTCATCTCTTTTTCAATATACACAAAGATTGCCTATAACCTCTTGAATGTAATATTCATTTGCAAAATGAATATTTTCCACAGATTTTTTCAAAAATTGCAATAGGATTTCTTGAAATCTCGCAAAGATGAGCTCGCAATATATTTTTTCACACATGTCCTAACCGAAAATATTTAAAAAAAAATCCCATCATATCTCGAAAAATTTCAAATTCCTATTTTCTCACGAGATAATTTACGATTATTAAAAAAAACGGGATTTGGTCAATTTTCTTGCTTCGTGGGCTTAGTCCGCCTGCCAAATTAAAGCTCGAACCACTAATTCGAACCCATCCGTCACCGGTCCAATAAAAGAAAAAAATATAAATTAAAAAATAAATGCACCTAAATTTATATGCTATGCAATAAAATATTTTTTCAGGGATAAAATTAACCCATAATTTTTAATGCGATAAATGACTAAACGGGTCGACAGAATTTAAGTGTCAACAAGCTCAACGGAAATCGCGCGCCCAGGTGCTGTAGTTGTCGGGACCGGTGAGCTGTAACTAAATGAGCTTTAGATTTGGTCCATCCGCCAGTGATGTGAACCGTGGGTCGTCGGCTTCGGGTCGGCCATTGTTGCCGGTGGGAAACAAATACGGTAGGTAACCAGGTCCATAAACCAAGTAGGGATTTGGCCCTTGACCCGGTATGGACCCGATCCCTTGGTTTGGATCCCTCCAATCTGCTCCCTAATCCGGGTCAGCTCCATTTCTATGTATGCTTGGATCTTCTTTTGGCTGTGGTCCGACAACGTGCGGGCTCTCTCCTTATACGGCCCATATTGAGTCCATGCTTATCCTAGACCTGTGGCCCATTGGCCTTGAACAGGATACCATGGAAACAGAGGCTCGTGAGTCGGTCTCGAAGCTTGAACCAAAACAGAAGGAAAAATGGTGGTGTTCTGAGGATCTTCAGACTTTGGGACGGATATATCCTCCTGTTCATTCGGGTTGATTTGAACCGATGAAGCTGGAGTCTGGTCTTAAGACATCACTTCCAAAGGTGAATCTTGAGCATTCCCCCTTTTTGCCATGGATCAGAAAAATGAATTCCAACTCGGCTCTTTGGTTTGTTTTGCAGATTAGAAAACCGCAACAACAAAACTCAAAAAAGGAACGAGGGCAATTCTGAGGTTGCGCAAGATAAGGTCTGGGATCGTGGCTTTGATACCATGACATAAATTGAAGAAATGAAAATTGGACAATGTTTTGGGAGAAATCATAATCTGTATTTTTCTGTATATTCATGTACAGGAGCACTGCTCTATTTATGTTACAAGAGAGACATGAAAGAAAATACACAAGATTATATTACGATTACATTCCCACTTTACCAAGCCAATCATAGATTAACTTAATCAATTAATTGGCAATATAATCGATATGGAATCGATATCTGCCATTATTTTTCCAACAACCTTCAATCCTTTCAATTTGAAGATGGTACTTGGTTGTGAGAAGGACTAGGTTCATGCTTGACTAGATAAAACATGAAGGTGATTGGGAGTGAGAATGGCGACAGGATCATGTCGAGAATGACATGCCCCGTGTCATGCACAGCCAAGCACGAGAATGAGGGAGGCTCACGTGAGACCCCCTTGATTCGACATGGGCCAAGCCTCATATATGGACAGCCCATGGCCGTGCTTAGCCTTTTAGGACCTTAAAATGGGCCTTAGTTAGGCCTTGGTTAGTTTAATCATGGCTCGAGATATGATTTTGACGTCGAAAAAGTCCAATTTCCATATATTTTGATGGATTTTGGAGCTCCGACCACTCCATCGACTGTCATTCTACACGTAGGATCAATGATCATATATCTACAACATTCGTAATTGCTAAATACTAGAAAATGCAGTTAGATATATTAATGCAGGGCTCATACAATCCCTAATATTGGTCAAATGTGAATTTTACACTTGGAGCGAAAAATTTTAGGTATCGAGATTGGGGTTGAGATAACATTGGATTTGTGCTAGTCACATAACCTTTTCCTTTGCCTTTATGATAAACGCCCGGCAAGACATTCCATAATTCTGACACATGGCCCACATTCCAGTAGCAATGTTTTAGGGATTTAGAAATCGGCACGAGCAATTTTCTAAAGAAGAATTCTAATTCAGAATGACTCTATCTCACACAAACTAAAGAAGATTCATAAGTTAATTATTGTAAACTAAAGATACATCTTAAAACTGTTGCATGAGTGCTGAGAGATGCATCCATTAACGCGTCCATAAAACTGCTACACGAGAGCTTAAGAGATGCGTCCATTATTTCGTTCATTAACGCATTCATAAAACTATTGCACAAACAGGAGAGATACATGAACTAAAGGTTGAGCCATTAATAATGTATAGTTACAACAATCCCCTACATTAATGGCTCAACAGAACATTGTTTTTACTCGAAAAAAAATTCCAAATGTGCTTACGGAGATAAACTGCATCAAGATGGGTAGCTTTTGCTATGACCCCTCTTTAGTGAAAGTCTATCAAACTAAGTATTGAATTGTCTTGTTGATGTAAGCCCAAACAATAGACTTCACACAGAGTATCAACAATTCAAGATTGGTTCTCGGTTGTGTCCATTCTTTCGGCCCAAAGCCTCTTGGGACTCATGCTTGTTTTAGAAAATCTAGCTTTAAATATTTTCATAGAGTTAGCCAGTTCTACTCATATAGGTGCATTCCTATTAAAGATATTTAACTATACCTTACTAGGATGTTGTACTCCTGGCTATAGGATTCACTGAATGCATAGCATATCCTCAAAACGTTGTAGGAAGTACTATTGCATCATAGGAGTTAGAGATAGTGCACATACTAGAGTTTCCAATTGAACCTAATTCATGGATCGCCAATTGTTAGGTTAAGTTTCCATAATGGAATCTCTTTATTGAGTTAAGCCTTTTAACCCCATTCCCTCAATGCTCAATTTATTTGCTCTTATGACAATCTTTTTGTTAGTGGATTCGCAATGTTTTCCTTTGACGTCACAAAGTGCAAATAAATTATTCTATTCAAGAGCAACTACCTTATGGTATAATGTCTATGATGAATGTGTCTACACTTACCATTATGTATCTTATTATGTGCCCTTGCAATCACTACTTGATTGTCAAAGTGGATGTATATCGCACACACAAGTTTTGACCAGATAGAGCATCCTCTAAAAATTCCCGAGGCCACTCTACTTCTTTAGTAGCTTTATCCAAAGCAACAAACCAACATTCCATCATTCAGCTCACTATTAGAGTTTGTTTTTAGAAGTTCCACAATACTGCGGCACCACCTAGTGTAGACACATATCTGCTAGTCGATTTCAATTCATTAAAATCTGAAACCCAATTGGCATTACTATAGCCTTCCAAAATAGCTAGATATTCGCCATATTTGGTTCTTTTCATATAACCTAAAACTCTTAATAGAACATTAGAATGCTCATGACTAGGATTACCTTATACCTACTTAGCTTTCCTACTAAGTACGCAATGTTTGGCCTAGTGCAATTCTTAATGTACATGATGCTACCAATTACTTGAGAGTACTCCACGTGCTTAATATTGTTTCCAATATTCTTGTTTAAAGTTAGGTGTGGAAGAATAGGATTATTTGCACATTTAATGCCAAACTTTGTAGACCTCTCAATTACATTTTCAATGTAATGAGATTGTGTTAAATCTAGATCATCAGAATTCTTTAGAATTGTGATGACGGGTATACATATGCAACACCTAAGTCTTTCATCTCGAAGTTCTTCTAGAGAACATTCTTAGTGATTTTGATAACCTTAGCAATATCTCCAAGAATCAGTAAGTCATCGACATATAAACAACTAAGTACACATCAAACTGTTGCGGATTTGGTGTACACACATTTATCATACTCATTATATATATACATTTTGGATTGTCACACAATCAAATTTCTCATGCCATTATTTAGGAGGTTTTTTAAGTCCACATAATGATTTGACAAATCTAAACACCATGTATAGTTGTCCTTTGACCTTGAATCTTTCAACTTGTTTCATATAAATCTCCTCATGTATAGTTTTCACATCCATGTGAAGCATTTCCAAATTGTATAGCAAAGCTATAGCAATCAACATCCTAAGTGATGTTATTCTTGTAGTAATCTAGACCCTCTCTTTGTCTAATCCTTTGGCAACAAAACGTACTTTATACTCATCAATGGAGCCATCAACTTTACGCTTCTTTTTTAATATCCATTTATATCCAATTACTTTACTACCAAATGGAATATCAACCGATTTGCCACGGTAACATCAACCGATTTGCCAGTATGATTACTTAGGATAGAATCAATTTTATTGTCACGCTTGTTATTCTCGGCCATCCAACGGCGGACCCACCGTGAGGAAGCTGTTGAACGTGGCAACTCTAGAGGTTGGCGTCGAGGACAAATTAAAAAATGACCATGGAAAGTACTTGACTATATGAGGGATGTGCGAAAGAGCCAAAGAAACTAAGTAGAAAGGTAAAGAATACAAGGCACAAGTTACTGTGTAGATTACTCCTTCAAGTAAATTTATATGTCCTTAATTAATCGCGATTTTCTCTTTTCTTTGAAAATGTCACTTCAAGATGTGTGACAGCCTCATTGGCCCGTAGCACGAACAATATACACTATTATCTAGCGCACTTTTATACGGAATGTTAATAATGATGTTAATTAGAATTGTGACAATTTCTATTTAATAATTTCATAAGACAAAAAGTTACAAGAGCGTACAGGATGAGAACTTGTGTAATAATTCCAAGTTCCATAGTGCTTATAAGAGCCTATACAAGATAAGTTCTAGGTTCCAAATAAATTGGAATCACTACCCATTTGGGAGAAATTAAAAAGTGGAATATGTCCCATAGAGCATCTCTTGTCCAGCGGAAGGTGGCGTGGGACATCGGATATTGGGAGTATTTGGCAAGTGGGGATTGATATAATGCTAATAATAATAACATTGAATAATCCTGAGAAATATCACTAGTTCATTGCATTAGAACAAATGACAAAAGTGTTAGGTTTATCAAAGGCTGTCAATCGGATCATTTTATATATTCAACTCTACAGCTTGCCATTCATTAATTTCGATTATTGTTCTCGGTTCGATCTGCACGGGGAAGAGGGTGCTAAATAGAGGTGTCAAAATGGGTCATTGACCCATTTATGGACCCATTTGTGTTTAAATGGGTCGTTAATGGTTCAAGCCTTATTTCCTAAAGCACCCGAAATGGGTTTTAAAAATAAAAAGACTGAGATATATAGGTCTTAAATGGGTCGCCTCTCTGACCCATTTAAGACCCATTTATCAACCCATTAAAAATGAACCCATTTATTTTCACTCAAAACCTCACAATCTCTCTCTTCTCTCCTTAACTTTACAAAAATATTTTTTTATAAAAACCAAAATTATAATTATTTTTTATTTTTCTTTTCTCTTTCCTTTTCTTTTCTTTCTTCTTCCTTCGGTCGGCGGCACGGCGATGGCCGGCCGATCGCCGGGCGAGCCTCGAGCTCGCCTATGTCGGGCGAGCTCGAGCTCGAGCTCGCCAGATCTAGCGAGGTGAAGGACTCGCTAACGCCCGTGAGGCTTGAGCCTTGTCGATCTAGCAAGACTCGAACTCGCCGGTGTCGCGAGGCTTAAGCCTCGCAGATCCGGCGAATGGCGAGCTCAACTCGGCGTCGGCCGACGCCGGTGAGCCTCGAGCTCGCCAAATCTAGCGAGGCAGAGGCCTCGCGACGACCGACGAGGCTCGAGCCTCGCCAAATCCGGCGAGGGCGAGCTCGAGCTCGCCCGATGTCGTTGAGCCTCAAGCCTCTATGGCCAACCACCGCTGTCATTGTGGCCGGCGACCCGCCAAAGAAGAAGAAGAACAATAAAGAATAAAGAAAAAGAATTATATTTAAAAATAAAAATAATGAAAATTTTATCTTTAAAAAATAAAAATAAGTAAAATTTTATTTTTAAAAAATAAAAAATAATTAAAATTCGATTTTTAAAATAATTATTTTAAAAATGATAAAAATTGTCCATTAAATTTGTGTTGTATAAAACTATTTTAGCAATACCATTTTTAAAAAAGAATATATATATATATATATATATAAAAGAAATAAGCTTGGAAGTATTTTAATAATATAATCTTAAAAAAAAAAAAAAACATAGGAATAAGTTTTTCTAAATTTGGTTAAATATGAAATATTTTATTAATATGGATTGGGTCGGGTATGGGTATGGGTCGGGTCGGGTCGGGTATGGGTCGAAAAATTTACATTAGGCATAAATGGGTCATAAATAGGTTAATGGGTCAATTTGGGTCGGACCACTATGACCCGACCCAAACCCGACCCGATCCACCCATTTAATAGCTCTAGTGCTAAAGTATCTAACTTTGTTTGCAAATGAAGTTCCAATGGACTTTATGTATGTGTACTCTCCCTCCATCTATTTATTCAAATTTATGGATTAGCTTTTTTAATTGTTGGATCTCGTGTTGTTTGTCGTTAATTAACAATTTGGCTTCTTCAGCCTCCTTTTTACGAGCAAAAGAAATGATGCACTTAACTTCGTCCAACTTGGAATACCTTCCCGATCCTAAAATTTGCATAATGAACGCAATGGGGGCATAATAGATCTTTCAATTTGTGTAGTGGGATAGAATATTTTACAAATGTTCAACTAAGACATACTAAAAAAAGACTTAAAAAGTAGTTTCACCTTATGAGTTCAGGCAATGAGAGGGCACAAATGTTTCCAACCCTGAATTTGTTCGAGGCTTTCACTTATTAATTGTATTGACTTTTAACTTTCTTGGAGCATGAAAAGACAATAGAGAATGGTAGATTTTGATCGGAAAGTCTAACTAGCAATGGACAACTGATAATAAACCATTAAAAGAAGATACATACTGACTTATTCTTGGACATCAAATGCAAGTTTAAACATGAAGAGTCGATACTGATGTACACATAAAGTAACTTATAAGAAATAGGTAATATCCGACGTCAATTTTCAAACTACAATTACAACCAGAAGTAGGAATGCATCCAGCATTTGAGAGCAATGCAGCGGAAGCTAAATGAGGGGATTGTATAGAAGAGGCAGTAAATGTGGACACTTAGGTGCTGCTAGTCAAGGTGGCCTGGGATGAAACAATTGATGTTATAGAGAATGAGGATAGAGGCGCCAGATATGTAGGGACTGGCAACTTTGATGGGAGAATAGGCGGCGAAGTGTTAAAGGTGAGGACGCTCAATGCTTCTCTTATGGAAGGACGGGCAGTATGGTTCGGATTAGCACACCATAGGCCTACAACCATCAAGCACTCCAATTGCTTTCCATCAAAATCGGTATCAAGTTTTGAATCTGCCGCATCAAGTAGCCTCTTGGTCCCATACAATTCCCAAACCCAGTCCACCAGTCGAACTTGGCCTTCCTTGGCCCTTGGCTCAATGACTTTTCTTCCACAAGCTATTTCTAATAGGACAACTCCAAAGCTATAGACATCCGATTCCTTACTTGCCTTGCTTGTGTGAATGCATTCAGGAGCCATATAGCCCATGGTCCCGGCCAACACCGTTGTTTGTAACCCTTTGGCATGGTCCACTAACCTAGCCAAACCAAAGTCCCCTAATTTAGCATTGAAATCAGCATCGAGCATGATATTGCTGGACTTTATATCCCGATGCAGGACACATTGTTCCCATTCTTCATGGAGGTAAAGCAACGCCGAGGCTATGCCTTGTGCTATTTTGTACCGCTTCTGCCATGGCAAGAAGGTTTGTTCTTTGAATAGATGAAAATCAAGACTACCATTAGACATGAGCTCATAGATAAGGAGAAGTTCCTTTTTCTCGTGACACCACCCGATGAGTTGGACTAAGTTTCTGTGTCGGAGCCGACTTATGATCTTCACTTCAGATGCATACTCCTTTATCCCTTGTCCTGACCCTGGGTTAATTTTCTTGATTGCGACATTAGCATTCACGCTGGTCAAGTAACCTTGGTACACTCTCCCAAAGCCCCCTTCCCCAAGCAACCATTTGATTGCAAAATTATCGGTCGCCGCAACCAAGTTCTTGTAGGTGAATTTCTTGGGACCCGACACTTGCTCAAATGCTTCGTTGATCAATGGATCATCTTCTTCTCCACTTGTGTCAGCTCTCTTGCTCTTAGAACGGTGAAGAAACCAAATACATGCTAAAACAAGAATGAGAAGAATGAAAGAACCAGACCCTAAAATGGACCATAGCCATAACATGCTCTTTTTAGCATCATTCGCCACTTGCACAGTAGATCTGAATTCCCATGCTTGAATAGTGTGCAACTCGCAAACGTCACCCGTCGCAGCAGAGAAACCAAAAGTTACCCGCTCCGGCAAATACTCAGTCAAGTTGACTATGTAATAGATGGCGAGGGAATATGTATTGTTACCTGTGGGATCGGCGTCCATCACGAGAACGCTCAAGTTTTGCGTGCTAGAATCGTACGTAATCGTAGCTTTCATCTGCCTACTGCTCATGATATTAATGCCGAACCAAGGGTCACAGCGAGAGATCGCGGAAGTGAGATTATTCAAGTCTATACCGATATGTGGAGCGAATGAACAAGGGGGGTCCATGTTGTTTTTAAAAGTGTCGAACTCGACGGCTACAAACTTAGCAGAAGAGTCTGAAGTGGGGTCGTATGAATTGACAAGGGCCAGGAAACCTCCTCCTGAGTGGGGCGAGAGTGTTGATCCTTCGGGGACTAGAAAAAAGGTCATTCCATCAGCGAATGACGACTTGTTTAGCGAATTGATGATGAAGGTGAATTGGGTGGTGAAATTCGCCACATTCCCGGTGGCCTTGTCCCAAAGGTGCATCGGCTCATGGTATGTGGCCCACCCCACGCTCCAGGAGCAATTATTGTCTTGATTGACCTCTGTAATTTGGATGAAGCCGCTCGGACCATACGTCGCATCGCCTTGGCGTTGAAGGACACTATCGTTGAAAGTCTGGAAGCTGAAATCGATGCCCTGAGACGATGCCAAAGTAGTGTAGGCAACGGCCAGAGAGAAAACCAGGATTAGGAGTGATCGAAGCTCTCCAGTCTTGAAACTTTTGATATCTGCCGAGCTGTGAAGTGCCATTTTCTTTGAGGTTGCTACACTACTCTGGGAATCTGGGACTAAGCACGATTTTTTGGAGTTCGTGAAGTTTTCCAATGACTTTTCTTTTTCGAAGGACTTGCTGTGGAACGGTTCGATGTGAAGGATATTGACAAGGTCCCCCGCGTGATTCCACGGCGACTAATCTCTTGACTTAAAAAAAAAAAAAAAGATCATGACTAGTCGCAATTGCATTGCATATACTTTTCGGATATTGACAAGGTCCCACGCGTGATTCCACGGCGACTAATCTCTTGACTTAAAAAAAAAAAAAAAAAGAACATGACTAGTCGCAATTGCATTGCATATACTTTTCCCCCTCCTTCAGATAAGCACGGCTTATCGCCACGTCAGCACCCCCACACATAAATCTCCTTTTTCCCCTCACGCGGGGCCCACTAACGGTCCCCAAAAAGCTGGAAGAAGCCCCGTATCCCTCGGGGGGAGAAGAAAAGCCGGGAAAAAAAATCATCCCCCCGCGCACCCCCTCCAATCGCGCGACACATCGGAACGCGTGTGTTCCCCGCCCCCGCGCCCCGACACGTGTCCCGCTCTGCCGTTTCCTGCTTTTAATCTAATTTAAATAATTACTTTTCGGTGCCGAAAAGTCAACCGAGGTTTCTCTTTCCCAAGGTATGGTTTAATTTAATTTAATTTAATTAATTACTTTTTGTAAGTGGTATATTGTGTCATGGGTAATTAAAGAAATTTCGATCACGACGTGCGATTAGATTAAGCATACTTGCATCTGAGGGGCGGCCGCGTGAACAGTTATGCATCTTTGATTTGATTGTATGATCCGCCGGGTAATATGGATCGATCAATTATTTTCAATTTTTTATTAAAAAAATTAGAATGTTTTCTCTAAAGCGTGATCGTGGTAATCATGCAATTTGGGAGAAAAAGGGATGGTTGTGATCATCTAATTAAGAATTGGGCCTCATAATTATGGCCTCTAGGCCCCGGTTCGTGGCCCAAAAGAAAGTCTAGGGCTTTTTTGAAGCAGACATGTGGAGCTCATTAAGTGGGCTTCTCTTCTTTGTACCTTGTTGTGTAGTGGTGGCTGGAAAGAAGGTAAAATAAATTAACGAGTAAATAAATAGGGAAATAGTTGGCCAAAAATAAAGTAGGAAGAGAACCAAGACCAAGATTGATTGAAGCTCTATGGTCTTGAAACACATGATATATGCTGAGCTCTGAAGTTCTCCTCCCCGAAGTTTCAAGATCGCTTGAATTCAGGGACTCAGCACAGCTTTTTCGTGCTATGACATTGTTACATGCTCATAAATGTGTACGTAGTGAGGTCCTAATGACCTAGGCTTTTGGCCCTTGAGCATCTGTGATCAATTTGGAATAGTTCAATGTACACGAAAATGAGATTGTCCTAACGAGGTTCCCCGACGACTAGACTTTAGACTTGGGAAAAAAAAAAGAACACGGTTGAAGAAAAGGAAAAAAGCCATTAAAAATCTTAAATTATGTCAATTATGACACATTTACTATGATTTCTTTGCAACATCAAAAACCTCAAAATATACCTACTATGATATATTTGCCCTAAACATTTTCTTATGATATAAAATGTTTAAAAACCGCAAAAATGTACCTATCTAACACATTTATCATCTGTAAAAGTTTCATTAAATGATTTTTCAGTCAACACCGCCTTGTTTTTATGTTACTTAAGTCATATGAGCGCCATGTCAATACTATTTGTAGGCAGATTTTTAACGGTAGTTATTAACAAAACTTTGACAGAGGGTAAATGTGTTATATAGGTATAAGTTTGAGATTTTTGTATCACAGAAAAAAAAAAGTTTAAAGTAAATATGTTAAGGTGAGCATAATTCAGAATATTTTTTATCTGAAATGATATACTTATCAAGTCCGAATTTAAAAAATTGGTTCACAAAAGCGATATGTCAAGCCATTATTAATTCTTGAATATGGCTCACTTATAAAGAGCTACTTATAGTCTAGAGCACCAGTCATGTTCCGATTTCATAAACCATTTTTAAGAAGCTTAGCATTGTTCTAATATCAAGCGGAACCATTGGGGGTTCGCCCCAGTGGCCACCCTTCCAACATGGAAGGGGGAGGTGAGGGGTTCAAATCCCCACCTTCTGAGGGGGGATGGGGGGTAGGGACGCGTAAGTTTCGAGAGTGGGTTGCTACTCCCATGCCCTGCAAGAGACAGGGCACAAGTCTGCGAGTGAGTGTAGAGTAGGCATAGGCGAGTGAGTGTAGAGTAGGTATAGAGTAGGACTGACAAAAAAAAATAAAATATCAAGCGGAATCATTGATTACGCATGTCTTAAACGTAAGATGACTGCCGGTTTTGAAAATTGGGAGTGATTGTTGGTTTTAGTTAGCAATATTATGCAATAAAAAAAAAGGAAAGAAAAAACCGGAGTTCATTGTACTAGAACAATATTACAAAAGGTTGGGTTTCTTTCTTTATATGAGTCTCTTTTATATAGTCGCGACACGCAAAGGACTATGACCCTTGTAACTATCTGGAAGCCATCTTCACAACCGTTGTTCTCAGCCACCCAATGACCGGACCACCACCGTGAGGCTGGCAGGAGCCGCCGTGTATCTGTCTGCCGGCTGTCGATGCAAAATCTCTTTGCATGTGTAGAATATGGTCTACGAAAGTTTTATCTTAAATTTATGCATCCCGATCCTCAAGTCTGCAGCAATGTACTTCCCTTTTTCGCGCTCCCTAAGCTAAGTTTCCACGTCCGCAATTATCGCCGCGAGTTGCGACCTCCTATTATCAATATCTAAACATGGCCCGGCCTCTTTTCTTTTCCCTCTTCTTTTACCACGCGGCCCGGCCCATTTTCCCCTCTCCCCGGCCCAGCCCGGCCCGGCCTGCGTGCCTATTTCTTCCTTCCTCACCCCGCTTACTCTTCTCTGCAGCAACGGATTTGGGGGCCGATTTTCCGAGGATTCCGGCTTGGAGGCACGTGAGGCGACCGCATGTAGTCCGATCTATCGAGGTCTCTCCCGTTCGCCACCGCCGAGCCGGGTAGGGATTACCACCGACCGACCCCACTGTTTTTTTTTTCTTTCCCAGTCGGCGTCTCGCTTTGCTCTGTTTCGGACACTACGGGCCGGAACTCCCAGCCGTCCGGCTCACGCAAACTCCGGCCCCGACGGTCGGTCGAGTGGCCTCTGCCTGTTTTGTTGGTTGCTTGACAAGAGTCCCGGCCTTGGTTCGGCTCCCGGTTGAGCCAGAAACCTTGAGATTCGGTAGAACGCGCGCACACCGTTTGTGAAAATGCCTCGATTAGATCCGTGAACTCTTTCTCCGATTTTGGTTTGCTCCCGGAACGCTGGTCGTTGCTCCATCTTTTCCTTTGTTCACGCCGTAGCAGGTACATGGCGGGGCGACGTTCGTAGGGGACCCGGAGTTGGCTTGGCAGGCGCCGTTCATTCGCGGCCGCGTAGGTGCGGCGGTGCCGATTTCAACAAATGGGGAGGGGTCGGGTCTGTCACGGTTCTGAGTCCGAGTCGTGTTCGTTGGGTCGTCGGAGTTTGGGGCCGGCGGTGACCGCGCCGCTCGTTCGCGGCCAATTGAAGACTCGGGTCCGTCACGGTCGGGGCACCGTGGACTGGGTCATCCGGGTCGGGGAAAAGGAGCCCGGCCGGATGCCTTTGGTCCCTTGACAGTTGGGCCGGGGTAATTCCACTCCTGGGTTTAGGTTTTTAGGGCTTTAGGGACCGGCCCAGTTAGTGTTTAACTAGGCATAGTGGGCTTATTTTACTTTCTTGGGCCGGACCTTTTTTTTATTTCTTTCTGGGATGGGCTAGATTTCGGGGACCGGACTGAGTCTGGTTGTGGGCTTGTCGATCCGGGTCGGTGGATCCGGGTCCCTATTTTTAGTTTAAAAATAAATAAGCTTTAAAGACTTTACCATAGGATTTGAATGTTCTTAGAGACAAATGTTAGGTCGCTATTTGCACATTTTTTTTTTCAATTATCACTTGATTGCACACTTCCAATATGTTAATTGTTGTTTTCCTTTAACATAGTTAGGGATAGAATCTTAGGACTTAAGACTTCTAATTAGCAAGAAGGTTGCTTGAACATTTTGGTAATTAAAATAAGATTATGTACCGAAAGAACACTAGATGATCAATTAGTATAATCAAGTCTTCAACCTTAGATTATCTAATTAAGTAGAAAGTGTCTCATTTAGTTTCTAACTAACCATAATAAGTTAGTAGTGACTTCTCATTTGAAAATCCTCATAATATCGAATGCACCAACGTCACATTGGGCCAGGGCTTGGGAGAGCCCGCACTTAATCAAGTGTTGTAGACCCGCTATTTAGATAATACCTATAAACCTATTATATTTTCCCCTTCAGATGGAAAGAGTATGTCGCAACACCATAAATTAGTAATATTTTATCAAGGAATTTCGGCATACAATATCTTTTTTTTTTTGGAATACTTCAATTTCTTGTCCATATTCGGTGCAAGGACTTAGTGATCGGGGATGAGCCAACTCGGGATCATAGCTCACGGCCAACTAAAGGGCTGATCTCCCACTGTGCAGACCAGATTCGGGTCTGTACAGAGGGCGGGCAGCCCTTTCCCAGGTCTCCTCCTCAAGCCTCGTCGAGTTGGTTTCGATGGTTCCTTCGCCCTCAAATTGATTCCGATGCTTGAATGTATCGTTTGCTTGAACTTCGCTCTCAACAGTTCGTGTGCTCAGTGAAGCCAATCTCGGGTACAAGAGCAACTGAAAAAAGCAAGGGAAGCCGTACAATGGGCTAATACTCTAGAGGAATACCAAGGCTTAATTTTGGTGGGAACTTTTTTTTTTTTTTTTTGGTCTCGTAGAGAATCACCACCTTTTGCTCTGCATCCAAATTTGGCCCCTTTAGCTTTCCGTCCGAATGTTGCCGGTAGAGATCCAACGTGGCAATTACGCATGTACAATAAATCCACGTCGCTTGCTGAGTAAATTGCCATGTGTACTATAACTGCCCTATTCTTCTTGTGTACGAGCAGAGCAATCAATGCTCTGAAAAATAAAAGTTCTTACTAAATGTATTTAACAAGTGCCATGAGAATGAAATAATAAAACCCTTTTGAGTAATATATATATATATATATATATATATATATATATATATATATATATATATATGTTACATCATACATACATTTCGTGTGTTGAATCATGAGAAAGAAATCTTTATCCGTAATTACGTTGTAACAAATTTGGCTTGTGAAAATGAATTCTCAATGTTGATGCAGCATTCAATCGGTGCCATATCAGGGTCAGAAAAGGGCCATCGACAATATAAGAAAAAAAAATCATGTTCAATGTCACTGTCACTCTCATGAAATAATTTGAATTTAGTACAAGTTTCAGAACTTATTTATACTCGGTCGGTGCCATATCAAGGTTTAAAAAGGGCCGTCAACAAATTAAAGAAAAAAAATCATGTTGAAGTTTACCGTCACTCTCACGAAATATTACCTTCGCAACCATATCTTAGCCATGGAAACCGGGGAGTGATGTGACTCGTGCTCGAAACCGGGGCTGTTTGGTTAATTGATTTTGTTGTTTCGCAAATTAATTAGTGTGTTTCATAGGCCAGCTAAATTTTATTGTCCCAACGCTCATTCATAAAGTACAAAGAAATCAAGCAGTGCATCTCATGAAAGGAACGTTAGCATTTTCATTACAGCTTTGCCAGTTATAACTAGTTTTTTTTTTTTTTTTTTTTTAAATTGGTTTTATAAGTTTCTTCATTTGCGTTGCATCATTAAGGTTCAGAAGCATCATAATAGATGGAAAATCATATAGATTATCAAATTCATTTATACATCTTTTGCATTTCATGATAGGATTAATTTAGTCTACTTTCACAAGATTTATCACAAAGTTAAGCAAGTTGAAGGATTCTCTTTTAATTTAGTGCTTGCTTACCCTTTATGTATAGCTCCTCACAGGGTCTCTCCTCAGGTCATATGATCACTTTTCCATTGTTTAGGAAAACATCTTACCCCAGGCAAAGACCCGGCATCCTCCAACGTCTTCATATAAGTCCATTGTGTGTCCATGAGTTTCAAGTATCAATCAATTCATTTTATCTTTGAACTTTTAGCCAGATGAAAAACCCGAAGGCATGCTATACAAAGTGAATCAATGAACGACTCTTATGTCTTACTAAATTAAACTCATGCCAGATGCAACTTGGCCTTATGGTCTTGACTTGGAACTATTTGCTACGGCTTCTACATCAACCCCTAACTTGTCCCGAGTACAACACACCTCAATATTGTCCTAGGATCAAGTGTGAGTTGTGCACCCACCTTGGCAAACATCCAAAGTCACCCAGGCCATTCTTTGACATTCGGGTGTGCTCGACACTCACGCTAGATCATGAACTTACTCGATGCAACAATAAGCATAACAATACAAAGCCAACACGAGCAAACGATGACATAATCCTAAAATTGATAAGCGTACCACATCGCCCTATCAAAGAGTTAGAAAAATCTACTTACTACCTTTTGGACCTAGCTCCAATATGCTTCTTTGGTGGTTAGTTGGCGTCTAGGGTGGCTTGAAAGAGAAGGGCGTGAAAGAAATGAGAGAAAGGGAAAGGAAATGGAGAGAATGGCTCCTCGTTAAAATGTGAGGATGCTTTCTCCTATTTATAGGCATCTTCCTCTTAGATTTTTATGCAAACTCATGATTATGCCTAAATGACAAGTTGGCCTACCTATCTTCCTGAGTTGGAACCTAGGTCCTTTGGTATTGGCTTGTGATTGATCCACCTATTTGCTTGCTCTCCAAGGCTCAATCTAGACTCATTATTTCTTATGATGCCTAAGGGACACATAAGCTCATTTAATGCCTAATGTCTTATTCTAATTGGTTCGTCCTTGCGTTGTTCATCAAGGCTACATTTTAGAGTCATCATACCCTAAGATTTACCTGAGATTTGGTCATCAAGAAACTTGGACTTTGAATAACTTGTTCTGCAAGTTAACCACATGAGCATATGACTCATTAAGATCATTAATTAGCTAGCTTCCAAAAGCATTTAATACATTCTTATCTTCAAGCCAAGTAGACTCTAGATTGGCTTCTTCCTCAAGTTAGGTGTGTAGCCCCATTCCTCTCCAAGTTGGACGTGTGATGCTCCCATTCTAAGACAAAAATAGTTTTGAGCAATTTTCGAAATCAGTACCATTACCTTACCAAACGGGCTCGAAAAATTATAAAATTCTAATATGTTATAGAGAAGACCTTAGAAAACATTTTTCAATGAGGAATCCAAGCTAAATTTGTTCTGTGGAAAGAGCAACAAATCATTGAACACAACCCAAAAATTTATCCGTCGAGCAGTTTCAACGGTCAGAGAGAGAGAGACTCATTTCGAAATCCAAATCTTCACAAAACTCTTTGAGTTTTAATATGTTATATATATATGGATGTCATTTAAAACTTTTGTTCATGAAGCATGTTCAAATTCATAAGGGATAATTTTATAAAAATTCGAGAAAACCACTTGGTTACCGTTTTCACTATATTAGGCAGGTTCTATACAGTAATTGATTGGGCTTTCGTCCCAACCATTCCACCTCAGAAAAATATGAAATTTAAATATGTTATAGATAATGATATTTTGAACAACTTTCATGAAGAAATTTTCTCCAAATTCGAAGCATAAATAGCTCTATAAAATTGGAAAGTATAAAAGATCCAGTAGTTTCAAGAAACCGGGAAGTCAAAACCTATGAAACTCAAGGTAGCATCAAGGCTATAGGATAGCCATAATTTGCTCCATTGTGTCCTATTTTTATTGGGACATTTGGCTTGGATACTTTGCTTAACTCCCAAGGTAAATCCTTGATAATCATGGTTATATCTAGAACAATTTAGGTGAAATGATAAGTCAACCTCCTTCATGAAGAAGTTAGGGTGTTTTAAAGAATTCCATTTTGTCACTTTCTTCCTCAAGAAAGCGGTCCGGAGAAATCCATCATCTAGGTTGGTTCTAAGGCTAGAAAAGGAATCATTAGATTCACCTCGAAAAACTGAATCACATACGCTTGAGGTTCAGCCACACACCCCATTTGAACCATTCCTTTGGACGGTCGGTTGGCCTAAAAGGTCAGTTGTCCTTCGGTTGGTTCAAGCTAATCCTAAGGCTACCCATTGCTTGGCACTAAGTGAAGGCACTCATGGACCTTAAAATTAGTGAAGAAATAGCTAGGTCTGTCCCTGAGCTTATTCCAGTTGACACCCGATCCATCCATATGGTTCATGGTCGGCGCATTACTAATCCACGATCGGACATCACCAATTCAATATTCCTTTCAAATCACTAAGAATTAAATAGGGAATGATGCATTTTCGGTCGGAAGATAATCACATTTGGTCAAGTCGAATCGTCCGTATATTAGTGCATAGCCGGGCGAAATCACCTGCGGCCATGCACTACGATCGATCAAATCAACCCATGATCATCCACCGATCCAAAATCATCCCATGACCAATCTTCGTGATCAAAAGGTCATCTTATGAGCTGGTGATCATATCTTATCAGTATGGTTGGTACAAAATTCACGGCTGACAACTCGATCAGTTTGTGATCGGTCGGTTGGTCAGTCGGACCATGACCAATCCTTGATGCCTTAACGATCGAACCGATCAATCCCATGGCCAATGGCCCATGGTCGATCCATTCATAATCTTATGGCCAATCCTTACGAGGTCGGTATCGATGGTGTTACACCTTCATTTCCCACATTGTAGTATAGAACAACTTCAAATATTTTCTATTGATGGAACACGGCAACTCTTCCCCCTCTAAGCTTGTTAATTTGTAGGTGTTGCTGCTTAAAACATCAATAACTTGATACAGTCCTTCCCAAATGGTCAACCACTTACCTAATGTTTCGGCTTTTGTGTGGAATGGTAGAACCGTCTTCCAAACCAAATCCCCCAGGCAAAGAATTTAACCTTCACGGGCTTGTTCTAAGTTACTACCACTTTCTTCTTTGAAGCAATCACATGATCTAGCACTGTTAATCATACCTCATCTAGTTCATCCAACTACATGTACATTGCTTCATGATACTCCTCTGGCAAAATCTCTCTTTGTAGTCTAACCCTTAGTGATTGCACTGTGATTTCTAGTGGCAAGACCGCCTCTTGGTCGTAGGTCAAAAAATACAAGCTTGTCCAACCGTATTGTCAATCTCTTCAATGTGCGGTATGCTTATAACACTATTGACAAAGTCATGTCCCATTCCTTTGGGTTTTCTTTGATATGCTTCTTTATCAAGTTAATAATGACTTTGTTTGATGCCTTAGCTTGTCAATTGGCTTGTGCATACTATGGTATTAAATGTGTCATCTTTATTCCGCTTGATTCTTCGAAGTTGAGAACTTCGATACCCATGAAGACAATCCCTTGGTTAGCCGTTATGGTTTCGGGAATGCCAAAATGATGTTTGATATGCTTCTCGATGAATTCCCTCACAATATTTTGGGTCATGTTTTTGTATGACACTACTAAAGTAATGAGTGCCCAGAAGTATGTAAAAATGTTTCTTACTCGACAGCGGGTGTATCTTGCTTAACGGCGGTGTATGACACTATGAAGTTGAGGACGTTATGCTTCACAAGTTAGAGGTCGGCATATATCAATGATATCTGATGTTTTTTATTTATTAATTAATGTGATGGGCCTAAGTTGGCGCGTCCGCCCATGTTGGGCCTAAAAGCCTGACCCACAAGATTAGGGCCCATGGATGGAGGGATACGTTGAAGAGTTGTAACTTTTGGGGGAACGTCTTTTGCTGAAGGGACACGTCCTTTGGAGATGACGTATTTAAGGGGGGAAAGAGAGGGAGGAACGCACCTTTTGGGATATACATATGTTCCCTCTCTCTCTCTCTCCCTCCAAAAGAAAAAAGACAACACTCTCTTCCCTTCAAGGCGAATTGACGTCATTGGATCGAATGGGATCAGTTTCTCTTTCTCATATCAGCGTCGGTATTTAATCTGTGGCTAACAAGGTATGTTCGATTCTGTGATGTGCCTTAAGATCGGTGATACATGTTTTTCCCGGGCTCGTCTTCCGCATTCATTTTAGGGGTTCGATTTAGTGTCGAATCCATTTTTGGGAATCCGATATTCCCTTCAATAACCATCGTCCATCCCTTGAAAGGCCATGGCTTCACTATTGGTTTCAATAAGGTGGTCGAGACATGCTGGATTGGGCCATGTAATTGGCAAGGTCTACACCCTTTCGCGTAGTCTATACAATCCTAGGTCATTGTGGGCCAAAAATAGCTATGATGTCTTAACAATCATTTCATTTTAATACCTGCTTGATGAGCCCCACAAATTCTTTCGCGAATCTTGGTCATTGCCAACATTGTCTCCCTTTTATTCAAACACCTTAACAATACTCCCTCTATGGTATGTTGATATAACTCTTCTTTTAGGAGTACATATTTTAGTGCTTGTTTTCTCAACTTCTTGTCTCGTGATTAGGGATTTTTCAAATACCTTATTATCAATATCCTCCAATCTTGCCCATCCCTTTTTGTTTTGTACTTGGCAACCATAATTCATTGAGATAGTGGCAAAGTTTTTATCTCAATTATTAAAGTGTAGGCCAATGCCTTTGTGATACAATAACTAGATGTCATTTGAGCTAGCTCATTGGCTATCGCATCCTGATATCGCAGTATATGTACTAGCTTCGAGTCGGGAATTTAGCTAACAATTTTTTGCTTTGCGATAATACTCAATGATATTTTCATTAAGACATTGATATTCTCCTCTCAACTGTTTTATCACTGTCGAATCACCCATCACTTTGATCGATTGTATACTCATGTCAGCTAGCAAATAGAGGCCGACTACAAGCGCTTCATATTCGACTTGATTGTTAGAGCATTTACAATCTAGCCTAAACTGGAATTTTGTTTTATGCCCCCTTGGAGACATAATCAAAACCCTTATTCCTGATGTAGTAGATGTGGACGGACAATTAAAGTGCAACAACCATGCGACCAACTGTGCATGACTTTCACTTATGAAGTCTTCAACTTGAATAGATGGATACTGCACAAGAAAATCAGCTACGGCTTGTCCCTTTACTGCTTTCATCGATACAGGCACTAGGTCCAGCTCAGATAATGTGAAGGACCATTTTGCGATTCAACCTTTCACTATAGGCCTCATAAGAATATACTCAATAACGGCGGTTTTGCATATCACATGAATGACAACTAGCAGCAAATAATGCCGTAGTTCCGTACATGCAAAATATAATGATAAACCAATCTTTTCAACAGTAGTATATCTCTTCTCGGCATCGTTCAATATCCTGATGAAGTAATACACAGCTTGCTCGTTGCCTTCGTCATTCTCTTGTGCCAACATGCTATCAATTATAATATCAGTGGCTGACGCACAGAGATTTAGAGGCCTGCCTGCTCAACACTGGAGGACTAGTCAAGTATGCTTTTATCCTCTCAAAAGCATGCCAATTCTCCTCTCGCCAGACATATTCATTCTGATTTTTCAATTTCAACAAAGGAGAAAACACCTCTATCTTGCTAGATAGATTAGCAATAAATCTTCAAAGAAAATTGATTTTCCCAATTATCATTTGTAATTGCTTCTTGCTAGTTGGTGGAGGCAATTCTGGTACAACCTTAACCTTATTCTTATCAACCTCTATTTCTCTATTATTAACCAAAAATCCTAGAAAATTCCCGGCTCTTATGCCAAATGTTGATCTCTTGCTTGAGCACGTCCGTCCCCTCACGTGTTCGATCGAGTGTCTCAATGAGCTCATCAACAGCCTTTGTCACCTTGAGTTCGTCCCTCATTTGGGCACGGATGGAGGCCTCTATGGATTGTGGATCCAAGACGAGGACGCTCAACATGGAGCTCTACTTTGGGCACTCTCAATATGGCCTGTAGTTTCTCAAGCTCGTCGAGTATAGGGTGAGAGTCTAGCTGTGGCGCGAGACAACTCTCTCTAAGGAACTTGGCAAAATAGTACCATAACTTTGGGTGTCTAATAAGAACTTCTCTATTTCAAGGAAGCAACAGGGGAATAAAATATATTTCTAAGAAAATATTAGGTTACTAATAAGGATCATGTTATTACTTGGTCTGAGCAATAATGAGGGATTTATTGAAATCAATTCAAATTAGGCTTCCCAAACAATTATCCTATGAATAACAGATCGATATGAATATCATAAGTTGTCCCACAATAAAACACGTTGTTGCCGATACCTTCATCTCGAAAAACTTCCTCGACCAATTGGGTAGATCAAGAAAACAGCAGTAGCAGCTGCAACAGGTTCAATCTAGCCGTAGGTTTCCCTATGGCTAAACCAATTCCAAGGGAGTAAAGATTGACTACCTAGCTAGTTAGCATTGCCTTATGATTTTCCCTGACCAAACACCAAAAACAGGGCTACCCCTATTACGCACTCTTTCAAGGGTGGTTGCTTCTAGGCAAACCTCTTGGCTATTACATCACCTATCTCTGGCCTTCTTGATCTCATCTTTTGGTGAGTTGGGTGAGTGACATCCATGTCTCTTCATGTTTGCAACTTTAGACATAACAACCCTTTGGAAATGTGTTGATTTATGTCTCGGACTATGATAACTTTATCTCGATAAGGCTGGAGAGATTAGACAGCCTCGTAATATTTTGATTTAAAAAATATTCTATCATATTTGAGTGATGCCTTTGTTCCTCGTACATTAAACATCTCTGTTGACACTCTTTCAAGGGTGGTTGCTTCTAGGCAAACCTCTTGGCTATTACATCACCTATCTCTGGCCTTCTTGATCTCATCTTTCGTTTTGGTGAGTTGGGTGAGTGACATCCATGTCTCTTCATGTTTGCAACTTTAGACATAACAACCCTTTCGAAATGTGTTGATTTATGTCTCGGACTGTGATAACTTTATCTCGATAAGGCTGGAGAGATTGGACAGCCTCGTAATATTTTGATTTAAAAAATATTCTATCATATTTGAGTGATGCCTTTGTTCCTCGTACATTAAACATCTCTGTTGACACATAAATCTTGGCAACTCAATTATTCATTTATTGCATAGAAAATTAGAGATTAGTTTTTAACCACTAAATAAAAATATTAGAATTAAAGTGCATTGCATATAGTTTTAGAAGCATTTTTTATTTAGTTTATATTTTGAGCTTGAAATTTGACAAGTTGAACAGGCAAGAGAAGCCAAAATTCAGCTAGCACTAGAGGGCTATGCTGGCCGAAAATTACATAGGGAGATGGGCCAAGGTGAATTTAATTCGATCTAATTTCAGCCCATGGGAATTAATTAAAATAGGTCTTGAGCTTAATTCAGCCTGTTACAAGCCCATGAGATCAAGTTTAAACCTAGGTTTGCATTATATATAGGACGTTATGCCTCACAAGTTAGAGGTCGGCAAATTAGAATTTTCAGAGCACATTGAAAGAACATTTTTGAGAGAGCAAAGAGAGAACTGAAGGAGTCACGGTCAAGACCTCTTCATGGCCGTGACTTTGCTGAGTTCGTGGCGGCCCCTTGACGCCGACCCTGCTACTGATTGTCCGCTGCATTGACAACTACCAGCTTGGCCACGATCCTCTCCGATGACAAAGCAGCAGCCTTCACTCCTCGCCTGGCCGTGAGCAACGACAATAAAGTTTTGGAGGCTACACAATTGAAAAACAAACGGCCACATTGAGTCAGCAAAAGGAGGGGTCGGAGAGCAACACAGACAAAAATCACGCGCCTCCAACTCTTGCATCAATGTCTAACGTCTAGATCTCTTTATCATGATTATTTTTTATTTTGTTCTGGAGGATGCACACATGTGGGGAATCTACGTAGAGCTCCCTTCCATTCATGGCAACACCTGGAGGATATTCACGTTCCCATCATACATAACACCCCGGAAGAGAAACGCAGGATGTTCTAAAGGGAGCTCCTGCTGTTACCCGACACATTCACCGAGTTCCTAGTGGCAACCTGCAGTCCCTGATCTTCCAAGCGTCCACGCAAGATCTCCTCGACAACACTGAGACCTCCACTGCGACTCTCCTTGCCGACGCCACTGAGTCCGGACCAAGAGCCCCATGACACGACCAATGTTGATCGCAACCCCCGTCGCAGCCCAATCTATCACCGGCGTTCCATTCACGGTCTGTGGATTATTGTTCTGCAGGTTTGGACCATAGTGACGAGCAGTTGTTGGCCGGGAACCGCTACATCGATGAATGAATGGCGCCCCACACGGCCAACCACTGCACCGCCCTAGCCGTGATCCTTGATTTCGATTCAGTAGTCTCGCTGCCGTTGTCAACATCCTTGGTTGTACGACATCGTGCCCGCTACCATGCGAGCCATCCGTCGCGCCACTGCCGTCGACCCACCGCTCGCTCCACTGCTCGCTGCCTTCTGGTCCAATTGCATTGCTTTCGAATTTGGAAATAAATTCCTTAAATTAGATAAGATACACATCAGTATATTTGCAATATTTTATTGCCTTATTTGAGTGATTCGATATATTTGGCAATTGTCTAATATATTATGTTAGATGTTAGAATATTTTGATAGATATTTACTAAAATAATATAATCCATGAGATACCCTCAACTTAGGAAATTTTCCTAGCTTAACAACGTACCTGGGTCCCGACCTCTAACCACAAGATACGATGCATGGGGTACGAAAAATTTTCTATCTTATTCATAACCATTCGGATATGATCATTGATTTACCAATTTCTAAATTTAAACGGATAAAGCTTCGATCAATATCCATAACAACTTGGATACGATCGTTGCTTTATGTTGTGTCTTATTGAGATAGATAACGTAAGATTGTGGATTACATTATTTAATTAAATATCTATCCATTATTTGATTGCTTTTCTTAAAAAAGAAAACCCCAGAAATAATATCTTTGAATTAGATTTGATTCTTGCTAGAATATTACTTGCTTTAGGCTAGATTACATGTTTAGATTAGGTTATTTATTTATTCCGAATTTTTAAAATAAAAATACCAAAACATCACTTTAGGATGTTTGATTTTCTCTTATTTAATTAAAATTGCATGTTTAATTATTGGGTAATTTTGATTTCGAATTTCAATTAAAAAATAAAAATATATATATCATGCATGTGTCACATAAAATTATATCATCCCTTGCACGTCATTTAGTCATTGTATGTTTAAGATCATTTAAATGTGTGACATATTAGGATAGTTGCATTAACATTTACGCGCCATTTAAATAAGGTCGCGTAAGTAATGTCGCATGACATATAGTTTACATATTAGGTTGCATGTTATAGATGAATTTTTTTGCATCATTGCATTGCATTGCACGTAGTTTATGATTCATTAAATGAGAGAATATCTTAAAATATTAATTGAAATTGACTCGTGCTTATTAGAAATCATATCTAGGGTTATTAATGTAAATTCTAAGCTAATATTGCAGATGTTTTCATTGCTATGAGATAAGTCTGGCAATTTATTTATTATTTTATTGGGTGTTAAATTGATAGATTGTGCACCCACATGGTCATCTTATATGTTAGGGAGTAATAAAATGAATTCAAGTTACATGATAAACATTTTTTCATGAAAAGAACATTTCTAAAAAGGCATAAAAAAATCTAGTGCAATTAACTTTTTGTAGCCAAATTTTCTTGTTTGTAGGAGTAAAATAATTTTTTCATTATTTAACTTAGATGTCTAATCAACTTACCATAAATTGATTAGTGGCGATTCTTAAATAAAAATCATTAGCATGTTAAAAACTTGAACCTAAGTCGCAAATTGATATAGGTTGGGAAGAGCTCAAGCTAATTTTAGTCTTAGTAATCCGTTAGTCAAACCCTAGATGGTGCACTCGATGTTAGGTCACGACAACCTCCCCAAACCCTGCACTGTAGGGGACACCCATGAACTACTAGGTGAGCATGAAAGGCTGTGTCGGCTAGATATCTAGTAATAATCCAATTGTCCATGGTCCGTAAAATGTTGAAACTCGGATGCCAAATTGATTTGGTTACTTTAATGCTCTAATCAATGCCTGCCTTAGATGGAGTGAATCAGCTCAACCTGTGAGGCTGCTCAATTGAGTGCCGCAAGTAAGCATCCAATTCCATCTACACTCTTATAGCTCATGGATTCTCTCGGCTTATGCGAGAGTCTCCAATGCAGTAGGGGTGATCAGGTCCAGGATGGGTAGGGTCTAGCTCTGGACCCTGTACCCGATCCTGTTATAATCGGTTCCCCTTTTTTGAACCCTATACCCAACCCTGTTTGTATTGGACCCTGTACCCAACCCACCTTGTTTTTCCAGTCCGGTTCCAGGGTCAACTTTGTTTCCACTGGAATCTGTTTTGCAATCTTCCAATATCCTATACGACTTCGAATTTTATATTAATACGCGAGAAAATAACGTAATCTTCATATTTTGTATTGAAACATTAAGCACTTGTAATAAAATAAATACATGAAATTTTTGATTAAATGAAAAATTGAGAATCCACAGGGCTAATTATAATAAATAAAATCATAAGGCAAAGAATTAACAATAAACATAGGTCTAATATTAGTATTATTCCCACAACTACTACATGAAGCTACTAGCATAACTCCTCCTACAAAAGAAAAATTAGGCGAGCCAATCCATGTGATATAAAAGAATTTGGCGGCTACAAACACCGTCCGTCCATCGGACAGTGCGAGAGGGAGCCGATGAGGGAGGGAAGCAAGTGAGGAAGAGGAACGACAAAGGAGGAGTGCCGTGCGTGTTTGAGAGAATCAAGAGGAAAAACGTTGTGTGATTGTGGGAGTAAGAATAGATATCGGGGGAAATAAAAGGATTTCGGACCTCTACTTACAAAACCAGTTAGAGAACCGGTTCCAAAACCGATTCGAGAACCGGTCTGGGAACCTGTTTCCAAGTGGGTAATTACTCGGAACCTGTTCTCGGACCGGTTTAAACCGGTTCCAAATTTTGGATACTGGTTCCCGGACCGCTTTCAACAGGAACCGGTTCCCAACCTTGTTTTTCGGGTGGGCCGGTCCGGTTTTCAGGTATACCCGGTCCGATTGCACACCCCTACAATGCAGTGAGGTTTGGATTTGTTGGAGCATGTGTTCACCAAAAGGGATTCGGCCTAGTGGCAACGCTTATGCTTTGATGTTTTATGTGGTGCGCAACTGTGGCGGATGGACCGAAGCTATCCAAGCTGATGCAGCTAATGATTAGTAACGGCATTCGGTTTGGTGTTAGACGCTTAAAGCCATCATTTTGCCATACTGCTTATTTGTATAATACTGGACTTCTTTACCTATTTCTTTAATTTTTGATTGGTCATGGTGCAAAATTCACAATTCATGCATTTCATTTAGAGCTGCACGAATATTTTTTATGTTTCTTAATTGCGTTTTGTCTACATTTCAAAAACATAACCACATTAGTTTTTAATTTTTACTACTAGTTATACCTCAAGCTGGTAATTTACATTTTTCCCATTAAGTAAATTCAAGTATCGCCTAAACTCTGGGCTAGAAAACAATGTCATAGAAAACCGGCAATTATTCAATTTTAATTCTTTCATAACTTGCAAAATAGAGGTTAGGACGAGTCCAAATTCGTATAAACATAGTCAAGGATGCAATGAGTGACGATAAGATGAACAATCGTCAAAAGTCAATCGCAATAATGCAAACCAGCTTGAATAGCGAATCAAATAATAGATTGACCTTCGACCTTTCTTATTTTCGCCTGTTATAATTGCATTAAAATTACTCTAAATGAATGTATGACATGTCGTTGAATGTTGGAAGGAGCTATGGGGCAAAGGAATATTAAAAATTGACTCAGGAAAGCTCTAATAAAAAGACCAACGGTGGGCTGAATGCCCATTGTCCAGACCATGGAGCGGTTTGTACAGTGTGTATTCAGCCCAATTTTGGGTCCTAAATCGATTCTGAAACGGAGTGTGATACAAGGGTTTCAATGCACGAAATGGAAATTGTTCAAGACAAAGGATATAAGCCATACAATTTCGAAAGCGAAATCCAAACAAGGGGAAACAAAGGATATAAGCCATACAATTTCGAAAGCGAAATCCAAACAAGGGGAAACCTAGACTCTACCCAACCGCGAATCACGTCACGCTTTCAAGTAACTTCATAAACGCTCCCAAAAAATAGATTTCGACAAAACAACAAGAGATTTAGTCCTTTCACACGAACAAATTCGGAATACAAAAGAATTAGAACAAAGAAATTTCCCAATTGTTGGATGGCCAAGTAGGTCACGAACTGTCCATGAAAAGAGAAGCTCTGAATATCAGATACGCGACTCCTTTGATAGGGTTGAAGAATCAGGTGACTCGAAAAGCTCATCAAAATTACAACTTGTTACAACAATGGATGAGAGCACGTCCTAACCGTTCTCGTGAAGGCAAGTATGGACTTTCCCTGTAATGACCGAGCATCAAACTGGCCACGAGCTTGCCACAAAACGTGGACTCTAGAATTATGATGCCCGTCTCCTTCGTTTAGGTTGGATAACAACGTCCTGTAGAGGCCTCCACGATATTCCAACATATTTCGACAAAGAACGAATGCGTAATCCCCATTTTCGTGCAACTGCACGCTGGACTTCTAATTCTAACCGAGCATACCTCCAACTTATTCGGTTTTTGTCTTCACAGACCTACTAGTAAATGTCTAGGCAACATCTCCATTGGACAAACTAAGATTTTATCATACTATCCTTCTAATTCCGGCATGATTCAACAGTGAACCACGCGCACATATCGATTTCATACCGAGGACCCTTTTTGTCAAGTGGTGGAGAAGACCCTTTTCAAAGAAAATCCAGACTAATCTCCACGCGAATGATCTCCTCTCTTACTCCTTTTTTTTTTTTTTAATTCATTCTTCCCTTTTCTTTCTCACCGAGTCCGATGATGATGCCCCCGACAGATCTCTTTCTTTCTTCGATTCATTCCTTTACGGCCAGACTTGCCTTTTCTTTTGGTTCCCTCAAATACGCTCACCAACTCACCCTTATGGCATGCACGAAATCTCCTTTGCCAGCATCCAGCCATCTCCTTTTTCACATCCCTTCGATTAGTTTCCCTAGTTTTGAGTTACCTTCAATCCTTTCAATTTGAAGATGGTACTTGGTTGTGAGAAGGACTAGGTTCATGCTAGACTAGATAAGAGAAACATCAAGGTGAGTGGGAATGAGAATGGCGAGAGGATCATGTCGAGAATGACATGCCCCGTGTCATGCACAGCCAAGCACGAGAATGAGGGAGGCTCACGTGAGACCCCCTTGATTCGACATGGGCCGAGCCTCATATATGGACAGCCCATGGCCGTGCTTAGCCTTTTAGGACCTTAAAATGGGTCTCAATTAGGCCTTGGTTAGTTTGATTATGGCTCTCGATATGATTTTGACGTCGAAAAAGTCCAATTTCCATATATATTGATTGATTTTGGAGCTTCGACCACTCCATCGACTGTCATTCTACACGTAGGATCAATGATCATATATCTAGAACATTCGTAATTGCTAAATACGAGAAAATGCAGTTAGATATATTAATGCAGGGCTCATACAATCCCCTAATATTGGTCAAATGTGAATTTTACACTTGGAGCGATAAATTTTAGGTATCGAGATTGGGGTTGAGATAACATTCGATTTGTGGTAGTTCACATAACCTTTTCCTTTGCCTTTATGATAAACGCCTGGCAAGACATTCCATAATTTTGACACGTGGCCCACATTCTAATAGCAAGGTTTTAGCACGAGCAATTTTCTAAAGAAGAATTCTAATTCAGAATGACTCTATCTCACACGAACTAAAGAAGATTCATAAGTTAATTATTGTAAACTAAAGATACATCTTAAAACTGTTGCATGAGTGTTGAGAGATGCATCCATTAACGCGTCCATAAAACTGCTACACGAGAGCTTAAGAGATGTGTCCATTATTTCGTTCATTAACGCGTTCATAAAACTATTGCACAAGTAGGAGAGATACGTGAACTAAAGGTTGAGCCATTAATAACGTAAAGTTACAACAATCCCCTACATTAGTGGCTCAACAGAACATTGTTTTTACTCGAAAAAAATTCCAAGTGTGCCTATGGAGATATACTGCATCAAGATAGATAGCTTTTGCTATGACACCTCTTTAGTGAAAGTCTATCAAACTAAGTCCTAAATCGTCTTGTTGATTTAAGCCCAAACAATAAACCTCACACAGAGTATCAACAATTCAAGATTGATTCTCGGTTGTGTCCATTCTTTCCGCCCAAAACCTCTTGCGACTTATGCTTGTTTTAGAAAATCTAGCTTTAAATATTTTCATAGAGTCAGCCAATAGGTGCATTCTTATTAAAGATATTCAACTATACCTTACTAGGATGTTGTACTCCTGGTTATAGGAATCACTAAACGCACAGCGTTTCCTCAAAACGTTGTAGGAAGTAATATTGCATCATAGGAGTCAAAGATAGTGCACATACAAGAGTTTCCAAAAATTTACGTTGTCCAGTTGAACCTAGTCCATGGGATCACCAATTGTTAGGTTAAGTTTCTATCATGGAACCTCTTTATTGAGTTGAGCCTTTTAACCCCATTCCCCTCAATGTGCAATTCATTTGCTCTCATGACAATCTTTTTGTTAGCAGATTTGCAATGTTTTCCTTTGACATCAAAAAGTGCAAAGAAATTATTCTATTCGAGAGAAACTACCTTATGGTATAATGTCTATGACGAATGTGTCTACACTTACCATTATATATCCTATTATGTGCCCTTGTAGTCACTACTCGACTGTCAAAGTGGATGTATATCGCACACACAAATTTTGACCATGATAGAGCATCCTCTAAAAATTCTCAAGGCCACTCTACTTCTTTAGTAGCTTTATCCAAAGCAACAAACCAATATTCCATCGTTGAGCGCACTATTAGAGTTTGTTTTAGGATTTCCACAATATTGTGGCACCACCTAGTGTAGACACATATCCGCTAGTCGATTTCAATTCATTAAAATCCAAAACCCAGTTGGCATTACTGTAGCCTTCCAAAATAGCTAGATATTTGCCATATTTGGTTCTTTTCATATAACCTAAAACTCTTAATAGAACATTAGTTAGCTCATGACTAGGATTACCTTATACCTACTTAGTTTTCCTACTAAGTATGCAATGTTTGGCCTAGTACAATTCATAATGTACATGATGCTACGAATTACTTGAGAATACTCCAAGTGCTTTATATTGTTTCCAATATTCTTGTTTAAAGTTAGGTGTGGAAGAATATGATTATTTGCATCTTTAACGCCAAACTCTTTAGACCTCTCAATTATATTTTCAATGTAATGAGATTGTGTTTGATGACGAGTATACATATGCAACACCTAAGTCTTTCATCTCGAAGCTCTTCTAGAAAACATTCTTAGTGATTTTGATAACATTAGCAATATCTCCAAAAATCAGTAAGTCATCGACATATAAACAACTAAGTACACATCAAACTATTGTGGATTTGGTGTACACACATTTATCATACTCATTGTATATATATATATATACATTTTGGATCATCACACAATCAAACTTCTCTTGCCATTATTTAGGAGCTTTTTTAAGTCCACATAATGATTTGAATCGCCGGTCCATTTCCTAGGTAGATCCATGCAACTAGCGAGATATTTCCGATTCCAATTTTTCCAAACCAGTTCTTAGCGGGCGGTTTCTGGTTCTAGATTAGGAACTGCCCACCCAGACCATGCACACCCCTACTGAGGATAGAATCAATTTTAGTATCACACTAGTTATTCTCGGCCATCCAACATCGGACCCACTGTGACGAAGCTATTGACCGTGGCAACTCTAGAGGTTGGCGTTGAGGACAAATTAAAAAATGACCATGGAAAGTACTTGACTATACGAGGGATGTGCGAAAGAGCCAAAGAAACTAAGTAGAAAGGTAAAGGATACAAGGCACAAGTTAGTGTGTAGATTACTCCTTTAAGCAAATATATATGTCCTTCTTTAATCGCGATTTTCTCTTTTCTTTGAAAATGTCACTTTAAGATGTGTGACAGCCTCTTGGGCCGTAGCACGAACAATATACTCTATTATCTAGCGCACGTTTATACGGAATATTAATAATGATGTTAATTAGAATTGTGACAATTTCTATTTTATAATTTCATAAGACAAAAAGTTACAAGAGCGTACAGGATGAGAACTTGTGTAATTAACATTCCAAGTTCAATAGTGCTTATAAGAGCCTATATAAGATAAGTTCTAGGTTCCAAACAAATTGGAATCACTAACCATTTGGGAGTATTTAGCAGGTGGAATATGTCCCATAGAGCATCTCTTGTCCAGTGGAAGGTGGCGTGGGACATCGGATATCGGGAGTATTTGGCAAGTGGGGATTGACATAATGCTAATAATAATAACATTGAATAATCCTAAGAAATATCACTAGTTCATTGCATTAGAACAAATGACAAAAGTGTTGGGTTTATCAAACGTTGTCAATCGAATCATTTTATATATTCAACTCTACAGCTTGCCATTCATTAATTTCAACTATTGTTCTCGGTTCGATTGCACGGGGAAGAGGGTGCTAAAGTATCTAACTTTGTTTGCAAATGAAGTTCCAATGGACTTTATGTATGTGTACTCTCCCTCCATCTATTTATTCAAATTTCTGGATTACCTTTTTTAATTGTTGGATCCCATGTTGCTTGTCGTTAATTAACAATTTGGCTTCTTCGGCCTCCTTTTTACGAGCAAAAGAAATGATGCACTTAACTTCGTCCGACTTTGAATACCTTCCCGATCCTAAAATTTGCATAACGAATGCAATGGGGGCATAATAAATCTTTCAATTTGTGCAGTGGGATAGAATATTTTACAAATGTTCAATTAAGACATACTAAAAAAAGACTTAAAAAGTAGTTTCACTTTATGAGCTCAGGCAATGAGAGCGCACAATATGTTTCCAACCCTGAATTTGTTCGAAGCTTTCACTTATTAATTGTATTGACTTTTAACTTTCTCGGAGCATGAAAAGACAATAGAGAGTGGTAGATTTTGATCGGAAAGTCTAACTAGCAATGGACAACTGATAATAAACCATCAAAAGAAGATACATACTGACTTATTCTTGGGCATCAAATGGAAGTTTAAACATGAAGAGTCTGATACCGATGTACACATAAAGTAACTTATAAGAAATAGGTAATATCCGACGTCAATTTCAAACTACAATTACAACCAGAAGTAGGAATTCATCCAGTATTTGAGAGCAATGCAGCGGAAGCTGAATGAGGGGATTCGGTGCTGCTAGTCGAGGTGGCCTGGGATGAAACAATTGATGTTATAGAGAATGTGGATAGAGGCGCCAGATATGTAGGGACTGGCAACTTCAGTGGGAGAATCGGTGGCGAAGCGTTAAAGGTGAGGACGCTCAATGCTTCTCTTATGGAAGTACGGGCAGTATGGTCCGGATGAGCACACCATAGGCCTACAACCATCAAGCACTCCAGTTGCTTTCCATCAAAATCGGTATCAAGTTTTGAATCCACTGCATCAAGTAGCCTCCCAATCCCATACAGCTCCCAAACCCAGTCCACCAGTCGAACTTGGCCTTCCTTGGCCCTTGGCTCGATGACTTTTCTTCCACAAGCTATTTCTAATAGGACGACTCCAAAGCTATAGACATCCAATTCCTTACTTGCCCTGCCCGTGTGAACGCATTCAGGAGCCATATAGCCCATGGTCCTGGCCAACACTGTTGTTTGTAACCCTTTGGCATGGTCCACTAACCTAGCCAAACCAAAGTCCCCTAATTTAGAATTGAAATCGGCATCGAGCATGATATTGCTGGACTTTATATCCCGATGCAAGACACATTGTTCCCATTCTTCATGGAGGTAAAGCAATGCCGAGGCTATGCCTTATGCTATTTTGTACCGATTCTCCCATGGCAAGAAGGTTTGGTCTTTGAAAAGATGAGAATCAAGGCTACCATTAGACATGAGCTCATAGATAAGGAGGAGTTCCTTTTTCTCGTGACACCACCCGATGAGTTGGACTAAGTTTTTGTGTTGGAGCCGACTTATGGTCTTCACTTCGGTTGCATACTCCTTTATCCCTTGTCTTGACCCTGGGTTAATTTTCTTGATTGCGACATTAGCATTCACACTGGTCAAGTAACCTTGGTACACTTTCCCAAAGCCCCCTTCCCCAAGCAACCGTTTGATTGCAAAACTATCAGTCGCCGCAACCAAGTTCTTGTAGTTGAATTTCTTGGGACCCGACACTTGCTCAAATGCTTCATCGATCGCTGGATCATCTTCTTCTCCACTCGTGTCAGCTCTCTTGCTCTTAGAACGGTGAAGAAACCAAATACAGGCTAAAACAAGAATGAGAAGAACGAAAGAACCAGACCCTAAAATGGACCACAGCCATAACATGCTCTTTTTAGCATCATTCGAACTCTTTGTACCATTTGTAGGAATCGAAATATTTGTTTCAGCCACTTGCACAGTAGATCTGAATTCCCATGCTCGAATGGTGTGCATCTCGAAAACGTCACCCGTCGCAGCAGAGAAACCAAAAGTTACCCACTCCGGCAAATACTCAGTCAAGTTGACTATGTGATAGATGGCGAGGGAATATGGATTGTTACCTGTGGGATCGGCGTCCATCACGAGAACGCTCAAGTTTTGCGTGCTAGAATCGTACGTAATCGTAGCTTTCATCTGCCTACCTCTCATGATATTATTGCAGAACCAAGTGTCACATCTAGAGATCGCGGAAGTGAGATTATTCAAGTCTATACCGATATGTGGAGCACAAGGGGGGTCCATCGGCATGCCGTTGTTGTAAGTGTCGAACTCGACGGCTACAAACTTAGCAGAAGAGTCTGAAGGGTCGCGGAATGGATTGAGAATGGCAAGGTTACCTCCTTGTGAGCGGGGCGGGAGTTTTGATCCTTCGGGGACAAGAAAAAAGGTCATTCCATCAGCGAATTACGACTGGTTTAGCGAATTGATGATGAAGGTGAATTGGGTGGTGAAATTCGCCACATTCCCGGTGGCCTTGTCCCAAAGGCGCATTGGCTCATGGTACGTGGCCCACCCCACGCTCGAAGTGAAATTCTTGTCTCGATTGGCCTCCGTAATTTGGATGAACCCGCTCGAATCATACGTCGCATTGCCTTGGTGTCGAAGGACACTATCGTTAAAAGTCTTGAAGCTGAAATTGATGCCCTGAGACGATGCGAAGCAGTGTAGGCTACGGCCAAAGAGAAAACCAAGATTAGGAGCGATCGAAGCTCTCCAATCTTGAAACTTTTGAGGTCTGCCAAGCTGTGAAGTGCCATTCTCTTTGAAGTTTCTACTCTGCTCTGAGAATCTGGGACTGAGCACAGCTTGTTGGAGTCCATGGCGTTTTTCAATGACTTCTTTTTCAGAGGACTTGCTATGGAACGGTTCAATGTGAAGGATATTGACAGGGTCCCACGCACGTTTCCACGACGACTGGTCTCTTGACTTTAAAAAAAAAAGAACACAACTAATCGCTCCACTCTACTCATTTCATGCCCCTCTTTTCAGCTTTTTTTTTTTTTTTTCTCTCTCTCTCCACAGGTATTCAAATCACATGGACCTCCACGTGCGACCACCAAGTTCATGCACCTACATCGCAATTGCATTGCACTGACGAGGATTAACCACCCCGGCCTCGACTTCTGTTCCCCCCGGCGCCCCGACACGTGTCCCACTCTGCCGTTTCCTGCTTTTAATTTAATTTAATTAATTACTTTTGGGTGCCGAAAAGTCAACCGATATTTCTCTTCCCAAGGCTTAGTTTAATTTAATTAATTACTTTTTGTAAGTGGTGCGTTGTGTTGTGGGTAATTAAAGAAATTTCGATCACCACGTGCGATTAGATTAAGCATATCTTGCATCTGAGTGGTGGATGTGTGGAAAGTTATGCATCTTTGATTTGATCATATGACCCGCCGGGGATATGGATCGATAGACTATTTTAAATTTTTATAAAAATAATATTAGAATGTTTTCTCTAAAGTGTGATCTTGGTAATCATGCAATTTGGGAGAAAGAGGGATGGTTGTGATCATCTAATTAAGAATTGGGCCTCATAATTATCGGCTCGAGGCCTAGGTTGGTGGCCCAAAAGAAAGTCTAGGGCTTTTTGGAAGCAGACGCGTGGAGCTCATTAAGTGGGCTTCTCTTCTTTGTACCTCGTCGTGTGGTGGTGGCTGGAAAGAAGATAAAATAAATTAATGAGTAAATAAAGAGGGAAATAGTTGACCAAAAAGAAAATAGGAAGAGAAAGGAGAAATCCTTCTACACGTTTATATGTGGCAGAATTACGTGCAACGATCCTCTAATATCATATATCATATGTAGTTATAAAATCAAGTGGAAAATGGTACATTTGATTTTGCTTTGATATATGTTGAAAGCTAAGCAATTGCTTAAATAAGAGTTTAATCTTGCTTATTTTTAAGAATCTAAAGTACGATGATAGTTAGTCGGATACATTAAGAATCCAAAGTACTATGATAGTCAGTCGGTTACTTTCTCTCTTCCCTCATTATCTCTTCATTTGCTTTGTTACTCAGGTGGATAATAAATGAACTGAAATGACGTAATTTTGTAATTTTTTATAATTGTCTGACCTTTTTTCTTTAATTTCTCCTTTTCTTTTCCACACCATTATTGATCCTCTTCCTTATGTCTCATCTACTTCCACGTCATTGCCAAGAAGACATCACTGTTCATCTTCTTCTTACGTGACCGCCCTCGCCCATATCCGCAACCTCTGTATCTCCTCTCTAATTGGTTCCATTTTTTTCCGCAAGCAAAGTAATAAAATCTCAATCGTCTCACATCATCAAATCGCCTTCTCTCACCAGCACCATCTCTCCCTCTCTCCATCGACACTCAAGTCTTCTTCTCCATTTCGGTGTACAGTAACATGGCCGCAACGATCTGCCAAACAATCCGATTCCAACCCCGATTCTTCTCCCAACCCTCGAATCATTGCAGCTTCACCCAACTAGCCGAAAACCGACCATCATACTCGATAAGATATGCCCGATGAGTTTCAGGGTCTCTCATGGCCGAAGGAGATGGTCAGGAAAATGGAAAAAAAAGCAAAACAATAAAAGTTTTTAAAAAAAGAGTGAAGATTGAGACCATTAACAGTAAAATTAAAAAATCAAAGAGCCTGTCGAATTTCTTTAAGTCATTTTGAGAAGCCATACATCTCATATTGCCAACCTTATCACATAAAATAATTGGCGTCATTATCAATTGTCAGTCTCAATTGGCCAAATGAATTATATTGAAAAATTGTCAAAAGAATCAGAATTACACGAGTCAAAATGAAAAATTTATGATTGAATTGACACATACATAATAAAGTTTAGATTTTTTAGGTAATTTTCAATGATTCAACTTCCTTCATTGGTCATTAAACATGTGCCCTAGAGGATAGTCCCTAATTACATAAAAAAGCCTGATTTTATAAAATTGGTTTACTAGAGCGATGTGTCAAGCTATTATTGATGCTTTAATATAACTCACTTGTGTAAAGAGCTATCGATATCAAGCGTCACGTATATATCAATTTAGTAAATTAGTTTTAATAAGTCAAGCACTGATCTAATAGTAGACAGGGTCATTGATTATGTCTTGTGTTAAACATATTAATTGCTTTGTTATAGTAATACCATGTGATGCAAAGAAAAACACTAGTTCAAATCGTACTAGAACAATTACCAAAAGGTTAGGTCTACCGGCCCCCTTCTTTTTTCTTTTTCATTTTTTATTTTGTTGGTCCGAAAGGGTTTAGAAGACTTTGTCAATATTAGGCTTTGGTTATTCTTTTAAAAATGACAACTGACCGTTAGTGACTGAGCTATACATTTGACCTTCAACCTTCAACAGATTTTTTTAATTGCCGTATTATTAGGGATTAGATTGAACAAATTGAATACCGATTAATCTTTTTTGCAAAGAAGAAAATAGTCCACAATGGCTCACATAAAATAGCCCATGATCAAGTTTCAATTTTATATAGATGAACAAATATAGATGTTAGGCTTAGATAGATAGTCCATTACTGGCACATTGATATTATATTATATTATATTATATTATATTATATTATATTATTGGTAATTTTAAGTTTTCAATTTTAAATGATACTTATGTAATTTGTCTTTAATAAAAAAAAAAAAAAAAAATTAAACTCCATAAGATAAACATAGCTACTCCACGACCATCGAGCTTAAATCTAGGTGTAGAAAATACTCGAACGTATGAGGGATTATAAACTCGCACTTCGATTATAGTGGGTTGTTTGTTGTTGGCTGTTCTCGTAAATGTAGGCACTAATACTCAGATCAAATTATGAAAATTTCTGTTATCCTTATTGTTTCTCGTTTATTTCTCTAGTTCTATCGCATTAACTTATTTGTAGGATCCTTTCGTTTCCGCGTTAATACGTTTATATGTTGAAGAGGCACTTCATAACTAATTAATTAGAAAAAAATTGCCATACTGTGAAGCACTGATTATACATGCCATTCATGAAAAATCAATCCCTTTGAAAACTGATAGACCTTTTCTCCCCCCGAAATGTTAGGCTTGATAAATTTGGTTTATAAAGCTGGTTTTCAAAAGCAATATGGCAAACTATTACTGATTCTCGAATATACACTAACTTACTTTTCCTAGTCTTCATTGAAATTGACATGAGGTGTCAAGATAGGCATGCTTGACTTACTTTTTCAAGTCTTCATTGAAATTGACATGTCAAGCAAATCGGTAAACAACGGTTGATTTGATTTGAGTGTCAGTATTCATGAACCACTAGTTAGCCTTTGGGGATGATGAGTAAGTGGTACAAAATGATGAGACTCAATGTTAGTCATTTAGGTATCAAGACAGGCATGCTTGACTTACTTTTCCAAGTTTGGAAAAGTAAGTCAAGCATGTGTCACGGCCTAAAAGAAAGCTAATCCAAGAGGTTCCTGGGGGACGGCTGTGACTCATCCGCGGAAGACCTCTTGTGCTCGTTTGGGTTCCCAACAAATCTCCTTCCTGATCTTTACAAGGGCAAGTATCACCGTCATTACGCTTGATTCTAGAAGTCTCCTTTCATTAAATGTTGGTAGCTAGTAGTTGCCATTAAGTGTCGGTGGTTGAGGCGGTGCGATCTCGTCCGCCGGTTAAATTCTAGATCAATGGTTGTAAGCCGAGGGCCTCGAGTATAAGAAGGGGTGCCCTCCCTCATTTGTAATCATCTATTACTTCTACAATACAAAGCTTATTTCTTTCCAGAGCTCCTCTCTCTAGAAACTTTCTCTCTCTACGATCCGGGTGTGCGAGCGAGCGAGTGTTTGATCGAGCAAGGCTTGGCTTAGGTGCTTCGACGATTCAAATCGATCCTAAAGTGCTCGAGTTGCCGCGCGGTCACAATCCCAATTGATCGGCTCATGACAAGTGGTATCAGAGCAAAGGAGAGATCCGTTTCCAGAGATTGAAGAGCGCCAACTGTTCGAGAGAATGTCAAGCCAAGAAGCGGCTATGGATGGAGAGACCGTGCAAGTCAAAGAGACCCGTGGCCGAACAAGGAAAAGGGAAGCCTCGATGGATGCCGTAGCTACGTTCGATGAGAAGATTGGGAAAGTCTAGAGTGCCATGCTCGAACTCATGGAAGGTCTTGATGATGTGCGAGACCGGATCATGGAGGTTGAGGGCTCGCTCAATGAAGACTTCACGACCGACATCAACCAAGCTACAGCTCCATTATACAACAAGGACGAAGCTCTTGAAGCATCGATCGATGGCTTGAACGAGCACGCCCAAGTGATCGAAGAGGTAAGCCCATGTAGAGACGAGGTCGAAGCCATGAAGGCAAAGATCCAAGAGCTCAAGACCGAGCTCGCCCTATGCAAGCTAAGCATCACCAACAGTGCAGTGCCTACTCAAGTGGTGCCCAAAATTGAGGTGCCGAAACCAAAAGAGTTCAAAGGCAACCGATCCGCCCAAGAGGTGGATAACTTTGTATGGAGCATGGAGCAATACTTTGGTGCCGTCAACATCTGAGACGAGTTGATCAAGGTAAGAACCGCTTCCATGTTCCTTACTGATACGGCAATGCTTTGGTGGCGCAATAGGTGCGATGAGATTAGACGCGGCGCCGATCCCGTGGAAACATGGGATGACTTCGTGAGGGAGTTCCGCGACTACTTTTGCCCCGAGTTCACTCAACAAGAAGCTCGTAGCATGCTCCATCGCCTCAAACAAAGAGGTGCGATCTGAGAGTACGTGAAGGAGTTCATAGAGCTCAAACTCCAAATCCACAACCTCAGTGAGGAGGAGGCTCTCGAAGCGTTCATGGATGGATTGAAGCCATGGGCACAACTTGAGCTAAAGTGATGGGACCTGAGTGGTCTTGCGAGAGCACTAAGCGTGGTTGAATCGCTCGTTGATCTCACCAAAGTTGAGCCGAAGATGTGACATCCCGATTTTTCTCAATTTTATTTTTAGTCAATTGAGTCGGGAAATTCATCTGTGCATGTAGTTCGTCTCTTAGAGTTGGCCACTAACGAGGGAACTAATTTATTGAGTAATACAATTAAGGAATTTTATCGCGTCAAACTTGGGAACTGATCACCCTCAGGTCGGATGCAAGAAAATTTCCTCAAAAGCTACTCAGTGGATTAGGCGCACTGAAATTTCACCAGATTGAATTTAACAGCGAAAATTGAGATTTGAATTTAGAAGTTGGAAGCCCGGTTATGTCACATATCTTACTAGGATCATGGGATAATTTTTGTGGATTTTAATTGGATCCAATTAGAAGAGAATTGAAAGAAAAATTGAAGAAATTGGAGGTACAAGGATTTGGACCCCGGTGGAAATGATATTGCACCCATTGAAGAATGTTGTGGGAGAGGAGATAGTGGAAGATGACATCATGGGGGTGATGTCATGCTGATGGGAGCCAAGCGAATGGGGTGTTGACAAGTGGCGAGAGCCCATTGGCCCTCATAAAGTGGGGTTTTTCCCTCACCTATCAACATCATCTTCTTCCTTGGACTTGGGAGAGAGGAAAAAACCAGTGAAGGAGGAGCTCGCCCATCGACCAGCAGCCGTGCACCGCTTCCCCGCCGTACGTCGACGTCGTGCCGGGCCGCAGTTGCCGCCACGTCGTCCCGCGTCCGCTAGCCTTGCGACCGCCTCTCCCTCCGCTCAGCCCTCCGTCGCCGCGCCAGCAGCTTCGCTCGTCCCCAGCAGCTTGCCGCCATCACCCTCCGTCAGCCAAGCCGCCAGCCGTCGCCATGAGCCACCGCCTGGACAGCTGCGCCTCTCCTCTGCCCCTACCGCCTCTAGCCGTCGCCGTTCTTCCTCTTCTCCGGCCCCGTCGTGCAGCAAAAAGAAGTGGGTCTCGCAGCCCACTTAAGGCCCGTTTTGGCCGTCTTCCCGGCCTCGGAAGCTAGGCCCGCCTTTGGAAGAGTCGATCCCGGCGTCGCCCTCGTCGTTTTGGTCCAAGCGGCGAGTTAATCAAGTGAGTTTACCTCACTAAACCCTAATTAGAGTGTTAATAATGCTCTAAGTATGTTTAGTTTGAATTAAGTGAGTTTAGGTGGGTAGATTAGTATATTTAATTATAAATTGGATTAAGATGTTGGTTTATATTAAATGTGTTTAATTAAGGTTAAAAGAGGTTATTTAATTTAAGTCTTGATGGGACATAATAGGATTTTAGTTTCGGATTATTTAATTGCTTCAAAATTCTGGATAATATAATATTATATTATAATCAGAAATTATTTAAATATTATTAAAAAAACTAAAAAATTATTTTTGACTCGGTTGCTCAGAATTTCGTGCCGATCGCTGCTGTGCATTTAGAATTTGAAATTGATGATTGGTTGTGGCGAATTGAGTGTGATTGCAATGAATAGGGATTCTTTATAAAATCCTAAGTGTGGAAATTGATGGGAGATTGACCGTGATTGACCACCTATGAGAGGTCGTGCCCAATAGGGCCATGATTAACCACTTATGAGAGGTCGTGCCCAATAGGGCCGTGATTGACCACCTATTAGAGGTCGTGCCCATCGGGCCGAGATCTACCACCTAATTAAAGGTCGTGCCGAGTGGGGCCGTGATTGCCACTAGTTATTAAACCTTCCTATAGGGTTGTGATTGGAAGCAGTAATTGATTGCTAGAATGACATGTAATCGGCCAAGTCGATTGATTGCTGAGACGATCCAAGTGATTGAATTGTTCTGATAATGTAATTGTGTCTCAGTTGTTTGGTTATCAGAATTGCACGTGGTTGAATTATATAAACTGTGCTAACCTGCAGATGAAGGCTAATGCGAGGTAAGTCTTCTTGATGTCGTGGCTAGACTACTCTGGGGCATATTTACTTTCTAATAGGGGTTTAGGAGGGGTGAACTTGCTAAGACAAAGTCTCATCCCAGTTTGATGAAAATATTACAGGACCGTAGATGGTGGTACCCCCGGAGAAGAGTGGTATGCCGACGGAGATTGACCAGACGACGCAGACTGCTCCTGACCCTGGAAGTCCTTGAGTCTATCAGTTGGTTAGGTCCATTGTCTGGGTCCAGGTGACCGTGGATGTTAGGGTACCTTATATGTTTAGGGCTTGGTTTGGTTTTGGAGTCGATGGCGTTAGGGTTGGATCACTGGATAGCATGGATATTCCGTTGGCTGTGATGAATGCCATGGGTGAGGGCGTGGCGGATCTTCCTGACGGTAGAGTGATCAATGCATCGCCCCCAGCCTCCTGAGTGACAGATCCTGAAGATGTGGGATCGTCGAATGGGGCCGACCAGTAGTCTTAGGACTGTCCCTCCTTTTTTTTGGCGGACCGATCCATGCTGTGTAGACTGACCCTTTTTGATGCACATAAACTCTGACCCATTTTTGGTGCATATAGTCGCTGGATCCTGTTAGTGTATGTAAACCCTGGAGTGATGATGATGTATGAAAGTATGTTTGTTTGATTTTGATTTGATTTTTCTGCTGTCATATCCCGTAATTTATTTGTTAGGGGTTTCGTAATTCGTTCCACATGCGCATAATAATTTCAATGGGGTCGGCGACACTACCTGGGAATGTCGCATTTACATGACCATGGTGGGTTGTTCACGTGTCTCGGGGTTCGGGGCGTGACAGAAGAACCGAGCAAGAGATTGGAGGTCGGATCGATCCTCCGAGGACGAAGCAAGAAGCACTCCCCGAGGCGCGCATGATCATGGTGGCCGATTCAAATCATGGGGAGAAGGAAATTCAAAGCTGTCCTTCCAAAGGGGTCGACCACAAATGGACTACACGAGTAAGTTCGATCAACCCCCGCCTTCTCCTTGCTTCATTTGTAAAGGTCCGCACTGGACCCAAAAGTGCCTGAAGAAAGGCAGGATCAATGCCCTCCTTGCCATCGAAGAGGTGGAGAAGGAGCCCAAAGAAGAGAGATGGCAAGTCTGACTTGGAGGCGTGAAGATGATCAACTCTGTCCAAGCTCGATCACTGTCCAAAGAAGAAGAAGCTGCGTCAAACTCAGACATGTTCTTCGTGGAGGTCGACGTGTGCGGCCGAATGCTTTTCGCTTTGGTAGACACGGGTGCATCAAACATGTTCATGTTGACCGAAGTGGCGAAGGCCTTGAGACTTCGCATAGAGCCAACCGGGAATTCCTTCAAGCCCATCAACTCGGACGGTCTCAAGGGTGTTGGATCAACTCCCGACGTGGACGTCCAAATCGGCGGATGGAAGGGCAAGCTGTCATTTGAGGTAGTTCCTCTCGACGATTATGATCTCATTCTTGGTATGCAATTCTTCCATAGTGTGAGAGCCATGATCGACATGAGAACCAAGTGCATCATGATCCTCAATCCAAAATGCCTGTCGATGATCCCTATGATCAAAGGGGTGATCGATACCAAGACTATCGCGACGATCCGGCGGCTCGACAAGAGCTTGAAGGCCAAGAAGCGTATGGTGAAGCCGAAGAAAGAGTTGGATCCTACTCCAACTCATGCCATGCCGATCCAAGTGCTCTTCCCCGAGGTTGAGTACTCACCGCGTGCCGTGCCCGAGCCAAAGTTCAAGGTGATGATGGAAGGGTGTGGTCCATCGTATGTGAGCGTTCGAACCAAGCAAGGCTGAAACAGGAGAGCCCGTGCCAAAGCCTGTGCTCGTGCCAAGAAGGCCACCCGTCAAGCTGTGAGCGACGAGGACGTCGCTTGATTGAGTGGGGGAGTGATATAGCTAGTATAAGTACCTAGAGAGGGGTGAATAGGTATATAAAAGATTTTTCACGATAATTGCACAATACTAGACAGTTGATAGATTTGAGACAAACAATAATCAAAGTAAGACTGAGAGAAGGGAAGAGAAAATTGAACACGCGGTTTATAGTGGTTCGGCTTATTTCAAGCCTACGTCCACTCTTCTGCACCGACAGCCTATTGGCTGGATTCCACTATGAACAAAGAGATGTTACAGCATTGATCTTCCTTGATTTCTCGGTGTAGATGATCTACCACACTCGCTCAAGGTCTCACTAAGTATAAACACTCTCTGTGTATACGATTTCGCTCAAAATATATCGACTAATAATCGAGGTGCTTCAGACTCTGGAATTTCTCTATCGATCACACACTAGAACAACTAGAACGTCTTCCTTTTATACTCCTTTATGCCATCATACCCGTTGGCACTAACCAAAGGAATTCCTCCAATCTATCCATTGGACGGAATCAATTAAGAAGATCATTCGAGCTATTAAAGGAACCTGACGATAGCCCATCAATCTTGTTCGCCCATACAATCAGGATCTTGGTTTCCAAGAATAGAACCTTCCAAGAATATTTCGTCGACCATCGGATCTTCAAACGATCTATATACAAATAAAAGAATCCGTTATATTTATCCAGCCAAGAGATCTTCTCTAGAGGATAGGATTAAATCCTCAACCAAATACTTCGGCTCTGGATTTCCTTCGTCACTGGATTAGAAAGACTGTCGATGAGAATAGTCTTGAGTCTTGAGTCTTGAGTACCGAGTCCGGTGATCGAAAGTCTTCGACTCTAAAATGAAGGTCCGCAAATATCCGACTAGATCGATAGAAACGTTTTGTCGCCTTCAAAATATTCGGAAAGATTTCTCCAACAATCTCCCCCTTTTTGATGGTGACAAAACTTTCCTGTAGATTTGAACAACTTTGACTTGCAAAAACATTTCTCAAGCAATATGGCTATCTCATAAAGATTAATAAATCAACCAGACTCTGCATCCACAGAAAATTGGTTAGTCTTTCATGAGTAATACCATACAGCAACATTTGATATAAATGCAAACAGTCAAGCATCAAAATCTACACCCAATTCAGTCAAATTCAAGTTCAAGTTCACACCCAAGTTCACTCAAGTCATACTCAAAAACAAACATAAAAAACAAACATATTCAACCACAAATTTAAATTCAAAGTTCAAATTTCAATTCTCCCCCTTTTTGTCATCATTAAAAAGGTGAGAAAAGAGTCAGGTCCGCTTGGTAATGCGCACGATCTGGAAATCTCCCATCAACTGGACTATGCTTTCTAGCCTCTTCAAGTCTTCCCTTAGATGAGCTACCTCTTCTCCTTTGGCATTGGCTTGAATTTGTAGAGCGAGGTCTTTCATTTTATCCTCCAGGGTAACCGAAGATGCTTGTCCAACATTCTTCATGACTTGAATTTCACAGTCCAGAGCATAGATTTGACCTCGCATTTCCAGAAGAACATCAAGAATACGACGAAAATCTGCTGAATTGTCCGTCTGTGTACTTACATGTGCTTTCTCGGATGGAGTGAATGCAGACGATGGAGCTTCTTTATAATCTTGCAGATTTGGTGTTGACGTATCATGTCCTTCTTCAGGCATTTGAGAAGCCTGAAAATCTTCTGGATCTGCTGGTGATCGTCTTAGACCTTCACTATTGGCAGCATGTGGTGTGGACCTTCCTTGCTCGCCATCTCCCCCTGTCTCTAGGACCTCAAATGGGGAAGGGTGATGATCATGCTCTTCTGCAGCTTGATTCCCCTTTTCTCCAGCTTCAGCTGCAGACTTTTCTTTCTCTTCTTCTCCTTCTCCTTCAGCTTCTTTCTCCTTCTCTCGCTGCTCTTCTTCTTCTCTGTTCTTGGCTTGCTCCTCTTCTTCTCTCTATTCTTCTGCTTCTTTCCCTTTCTTCTGATGTTCTGTCGATTCAGGTACAGAACGTCTGGTCCTTATCAAGGCAGAGATTGTGAGATCTTCCTCTTCATCTTCATCCTCCAAGATGAGAGTTCTTTTCTTTGTGGATGGGGCACCAATGGGCTCCTTCCCTTTTCTCTTTGAAGCAGAAGGTACTGGAGTCTTCACTCTGAACTTCTTCATTGCCTTGGAAAGCTCTTTTAGATGCATCTTCGTCAGCATCTTCAAACCTACCACCATTTTATCGCATGGTCGAACACAGAGAGTATGTGGAGGTTCAATATTCAAGTGTCTGAAGATTTTGGTCACTAGACCTGGGTAAGGCAATTGGCCCTTGTCCTTCGCCATTGCTCTGTACATGTGAAAGAGAATAGTGTGAGGGAGAGAGAACTTCTTCCCTGAGTTGATTGCGTACATCAATTTTGCTTCTGAATTAGACACATCTGTCTTGGATGTAGACTTGGGCCTGATGCAATTGATCACAATTTTGTGAAGCACAATATTGATGGCAAGCATCCTTGAATAGATGATTCTTCCCTCTGTATCTCTATCTTTGACAAGCTCCAATGAGGCACGAGCAATTGAAACTTTGATTGGTTGATAGCGTCCTCGTTCAACTTCAATTATGTCAGCCAACATGTCCACATCTATCACATGGTCCTGGTCTCGAACACTGAATGATATTCTATTCGCATCTAAAAAGCTAAGATTCGAATAGAAGTATGCTGTTAATTGCGCATAACCATCTGTGGTATCGGTGCAAAATTGCTCAAGTTGAAGCAGATTGAACTTCTCCCTTAAGTTCACATTAATGGCATCCAAGAAATCGAAATCAACACTCCTAGGGTTTATCACCCCTCGTTTCAGCAGTCTGAAGAACAGATTCTCCTGTTCCTTTGATTTAAACAACTCCATTCTTTTTCCCTTCACCCTCGCAGCAACACCCATTCTAGGTTGAAAATCACTGAATATTTTATCATCATCGTTCCTGTCAGTCGGATTCGGTCTCGATATACGAGGGTTACTTGGAATGTTCGCAAGTGCTTCCTCAGCCTTTCCTTTGGGAGCAATTCCCAAATCCTCCATTCGTCGCAGAAAGATATACTCATTCCCATAATTCTTATTTTTAAGAAAATCATCCACGTAGTTCAACGGAGTCCGATGCTCTTCATCGCACAATAGAGTTTGTAAATAAAAAAGGGTTTTTGGACTCTTAAAGGGTATGCTTCCTCAATTATTTCTTCTTCTGGATGATGACCCGCACCTTGTGGGGTAGAAGGTGTTGAGTGACGTGGTGGAGAGTGAATCGGGCTCTATTGCTGACTCGATAAATCTTCTTCTTCGGTGAGATCGAAATGGGTAGGTCCCTCCCTCATTCTCTGTGGTCCTCTGTTCGCTATTCTTGAAGACTTCCTCGAAGAAGACATCCTTCCTTGTCGTTGAAAGATTCCTTTACTTGCTTTCCCAAGAAAAGATGACAACTTTCTCGAAGATGAACACGAAGTAGAGACAGGATTGGGAGGAGAATGCCTTTTAGGGTTTTGAAGATTGGGCGAAAAAAAAAACTGTATATATATAACTCAGTTTTAAAAAGTAAAGTTCAATCGGCACAAGGAAAGTGAATGGTCACCTTCTTTTTAAAATCATTAACTGCCAAATAGAAGTTATTCCTTTTGAAAAGACAAGATTCCATTTTTTACGGAAACTATAAATTAACTGAACTAAAGATTGTACCTTTTCGAGTTTAAATATAATAACAACTTACAGTCTATAGCCATGAATGTCTAAGTCTGAGGGTTGGAGAGTCTCTAGACTTTAACTTCTTCAAGCTTCAAAATGTTGAGTCTGGAACGGATAAAATCGAATTGATTTTTCTCTAAAGGCTTTGTGAATATATCCGCTAGTTGACTTTTTGAATCAACAAATTGAATCGAGATTTCTCCATTTTGAACATGATCTCTAATGAAGTGATGTCGAATCTCTATATGCTTTGCTCTTGAATGAAGGATTGGATTTTTGGTGAGATTGATTTTGGTGTTGTCACATCGATCTCTCGTGCATGAGTCTTCAATCCCAAAGTCTTGTAGCTGTTGTTTTATCCATAGAATTTGCGAACAGCAGCTTTCAAGAGCTACATACTCTGCTTTTGTTGTTGAGAGAGCCACAGTGCTTTGTTTCCTTGAAAACCAAGACACTATCCTGCTTCCAAGTAACTGGCAAGTTCCTAAAGTACTCTTTCTATCGACTCCGCAACCGGCCAGATCCGCGTCGAATATCCGGAAGATTAAAGTCTCCTTCTTAGGATACCAAAGACCGATGCTTGAAGATGAAGCAACGTATTTAATAATACGTTTCGTAGCACTGAGATGGGATTCTCTAGGATCTGATTGAAACCTAGCACAGATGCAAACACTCAACAAAATGTCAGGTCTAGAAGCAGTAAGATAAAGAAGTGAACCAATGATGCTCCTGTACAGCTTTTGATCAACTTTCTTCCCTTCTTCATCTTTGTCTATCTTCAAAGAACTTGACATCGGTATATCAGTCTTTTTGCAATTTTCCAATCCAAACCTTTTGACAAGATCATTAGCATATTTTTCTTGATAAATAAAAGTTCCTTCCTTCAATTGCTTTACTTGAAGACCAAGAAAGAATGTTAACTCTCCCATCATACTCATTTCAAACTCATCATGCATAGACTTAGAAAATTTCTTGCATAGACTTTCATTAGAGGATCCAAAAATAATATCATCCACATATATTTGAACAAGTAAAAAGCTTTTATTTTCCTTTTTGATAAATAAAGTAGTATCTACTTTACCTTTGACAAAACCATTCTGTATTAAGAACTTACTTAATCTGTCGTACCAAGCTCGAGGTGCTTGCTTTAAACCATACAAGGCCTTTTTCAATCTGAAGACTGAGTCTGGCTTCTTTGGGTCTTCAAACTCAGGTGGTTGTTCCACATAAAATTTCTCATGGATAAATCCATTTAGGAAGGCACTTTTGACGTCCATTTGGAATAACCTGAAATTTTTATAACAAGCAAACGCAAGTAATAGTCAAATAGCTTCTAACCTTGCTACTGGAGCGTAAGTCTCATCATAGTCTATTCCTTCTTCTTGCGTGTATCCTTTAGCCATGAGTCTTGCTTTGTTTCGTACGACTTTTCCTTTCTCATTCATCAGTCTTCTGAACACCCATTTAGCTCCAATAACAGTTTTACCTTTTGGTTTGGATGTCGGTTCCCAGACATCATTAATGTTAAACTGTCTGAGCTCTTCTTGCATAGCTTCAATCCAGCTTTCATCAGATAAAGCTTCTTCTACGCTCTTTGGCTCAATTTCATAAATAAGAGCTACATCACTAGACTCTTCACGCCTTTTAGATCTGGTGCGAATTCCTTCATTAATTTCGCCGATAATGAGATCTTTGGGATGATTGGATTTATGCTTCCAGTTACTGGTTGATTTGTCTGGTTGATGATCTCTTTCTTTATTTGAATCTTCATGAACAATTTGGTGCTGATCTTCCAGAGTCTGAGATGCTTCTTGAGTTGTAAGCTTTGGAGGGTCTGGAGTAGGTTCGGACTCTTCATGATGAGTCAGACTGGATTCATCTTGCTTAGAGTCTTGAAATTTGACATTCATTAACTCCTCCACAGACTGGCTCTTCTTGTTATAGACTTTGTAGGCTTTGCTTGATGTAGAATATCCAAGGAAGATGCCTTCATATGATCTTTCTTCAAACTTACCAACTCGATCTTTTGCATTTTTCAAAATAAAGCATTTGCAACCGAACACATGAAAGTATGAAACAATAGGCTTCTTACCTTTGAATAACTAATAAGGGGTTTTCTCTAGAATATGTCTTAAGAAGATTCTATTAATGATATAGCTCGCTGTTGAAACAGCTTCAGCCCAAAATCGTGAAGAAATCTTACTTTCAATTAAAAGAGTTCTGGACATTTCTTGAAGAGATTTATTCTTTCTTTCTACAACTCCATTTTGCTCTGGAGTATATAGAGAAGAGAACATATGCTTAAAGCCAGATTCATCACAAAATTTTGTAAAATCTTGATTTTCAAATTCACCTCCATGATCTGTTCTTATACTAGAGATAACACAACATTTTTCATTTTGAACCTTTTTAGCAAATTTTTCAAAATACGAGAAGGTTTCAGACTTACTTGCAAGGAAATATACCCAAGTAAAGCGGGAGTAATCGTCCACAATTACTAGACAATATTTCTTACCTCCAATGCTCTGGGTTCTGGTTGATCCAAAGAGATCCATATGCAGCAACTGTAGTACATGATTAGTAGAGACATGATTTATTGGCTTAAATGAATTTCTTACCTGCTTTCCCATAATACATGGTGTGCATGGATCGGACTTTTGGTATGGTAATTTGGGTAGACCTCGAACAAGCTGCTTTGATGAGATTTTGGCTAATTGCTTCATGTTGACATGACCAAGCTTTCTGTGCCATAAGCTTGCTTCATCTTGTATTGAGATTAGGCATTGCGATTCATTTGGTTTCATGTCTAAGAGGTAGATATTTCCATGTCTTCGACCCATGAAAGACTGAGTAGAGTCTTTACTAATTCCAGAACATATTCCTTCTTGAAAGGAGATCTTGAAACCAGTATCACACAATTGGCTAATGCTGAGAAGGTTATAGTTGAGTCCTTCCACTAGAGAAACATCGCTTATTGTGAGATTTCCAATTTTCACAGTTCCAAATCCCACAATACTTCCTTTGTCGTTTCCTCCAAATGAAACTTTTCCACCATTTACTTGAATAAGCTTTATGAAGCAATTTGAGTCTCCTGTCATGTGTCTTGAACATCCACTGTCAAGATACCACTTTACCTTTTTCTTGACGGAGACCTGCATTTAAAAGAGAGTCTCAAGCTTTCTTTGGTACCCAAATTTTCTTGGGTCCTTTGGTGTTAGTAAGATAAACATTATTAGCCCATACTTTCTTAACAGGTTTCCAAACCATAGGACACTCTTTTTCAAAGTGATCCCGACCGTTACACTTTGAACACTGAGAGCATTTCGACCTACGGACTTTACAAAAACTTTCTTAAAATGATTTTTGTAAGCCTCTCTCGACGGTCTTTTCTTAATTCTTTCTTTTACTTTAGGAAAATCAATCAAGGGAATTGTTTCGCTGTCATACCTAGACCGGACTTATTGAAATAAGGTCTTTGAAATTTGAAAGAATTTTTTCAGTTTTTCGGACCCTATTGAAAATTTCTTTGAAATATTTGATAAGTTAGTTTTAAAAAAAAAACATTTTCTTTCAAAAGATTATCTTCATTTTCTTTAAGAGTGGAAACATTCAAATCTAAATTTTTAATTCTTTCTTCTAAGACATTTTCCTTTTGTTTTAGAGCTGAGTTTTCCTTTTTAAGTTCGGAAATTCTTTTGAGAGAAGTCTTAAAACTAAAACACAGTTCATCAATGTATTTAGAAACTTTGACAGGAATTTTAAAATTACTTGCCTCAAATTCACTGTCTGAGTCTAATCCAGAGTCTGAGTTTGAGTCTGATTTTGCCATCAGACACAGGTTGGCATATTCTTCATCACTTTCTTCACACTTTGTATCACTTCATGTTTCAGCTTTGAGAGCTTTGCGAAACTTTTCAGCTTTTCTTTTCTTCTTCTTTAGAAGAGGACAATTGGGTCTGATGTGTCCCTTTCTCTTGCATTCGAAGCAAACTACATCTTTGTTTGGTTCCTCATCATCTATAGACTTGGTCTCCTGTCTTTGGAAACTTTGTTTCTTTGAGTTGAACCTTCTTCCTTTTCTATTCAGCTTTCTGAATCTTCTTATCATAAGAGCAAGCTCCTCATCGTCCAGATCATCTTCAGAATCTGCATCATCAAAATCATCATTTGATTTTAATGCAATAGATTTCTTACTTTTTGGATCTTCGTCTTCATTAATTCGTTCCACTTCATAAGACTGAAGAGTTCCAATCAGCTCGTCGACAGATAGTGGCATGATTCTTTGCGTCTCTCTTATTGAAGTCTTTATGTGATTCCAATCCTTGGAGAGTCCACGCAGTAGCTTGTTTACCTTCATGGGATCAGAAATCTTTTGTCCTTGATTATCAAGACCATTGACAATATCTGTAAAACGGCTAAACATGTCAGTTATAGATTCTCCTGATTTCATTTTGAAGGCTTCATATTGACCGAGGAGAATGTTAATTCTAGTTTCCTTCACTCGATCTGTTCCTTCATAAGTGATATGTAATCTGTCCCACACTTCTTTTACTGTAACACAAGAAGATATTCTGTTATATTCAGTTGGTGACAAAACACAATATAAAGAGTAAATTGCTTTTGCATCGAGTGCTTGTCTCTTGTTTATCTCTTCCTGAGTCATTCATTGGTCTCAACAGTTTCTTTCCCTCTTTCGAGACTCGATGCGGTTGTAGGAGTAATTCCATTTTCTACAACGTCCCATTCCAGAGGATCCTTTGATCGTAGGAAAGCTTTCATCTTGTTCTTCCAGATGTTGTAATCCTTTCCATCAAAGTAGGGTGGTCTGGTATTGCTTTGCCCTTCCATCAGCCCTGGTGCTAGCATACTAGCCATGGATCTTTTACTCTGAAGTAAAACACTTCAAATAAAGTGAGTACACAGGCTCTGATACCAATTGATATAGCTAGTATAAGTACCTAGAGGGGGGTGAATAGGTATATAAAAGATTTTTCACGATAATTGCACAATACTAGACAGTTGATAGATTTGAGACAAACAATAATCAAAGTAAGACTAAGAGGAGGGAAGAGAAAATTGAACACGCGGTTTATAGTGGTTCGGCTTATTTCAAGCCTACGTCCACTCTTCTGCACTGACAGCCTATTGGCTGGATTCCACTATGAACAAAGAGATGTTACAGCATTGATCTTCCTTGATTTCTCGGTGTAGATGATCTACCACACTCGCTCAAGGTCTCACTAAGTATAGACACTCTCTGTGTATACGATTTCGCTCAAAATATATCGACTAATAATCAAGGTGCTTCAGACTCTGGAATTTCTCTATCGATCACACACTAGAACAACTAGAATGTCTTCCTTTTATACTCCTTTATGCCATCATACCCGTTGGCACTAACCAAAGGAATTCCTCCAATCTATCCGTTGGACGGAATCAATTAAGAAGATCATTCGAGCTATTAAAGGAACGACGATAGCCCATCAATCTGTTCGCCCATACAATCAGGATCTTGGTTTCCAAGAATAGAACCTTCCAAGAATATTTCGTCGACCATCGGATCTTCAAACGATCTAGATACAAATAAAAGAATCCGTTATATTTATCCAGCCAAGAGATCTTCTCTAGAGGATAGGATTAAATCATCAACCAAATACTTCGGATCTGGATTTCCTTCGTCACTGGATTAGAAAGACTGTCAATGAGAATAGTCTTGAGTCTTGAGTCTTGAGTACTGAGTCTGGTGATCAGAAAGTCTTCAGACTCTAAACAGAAGGTCTGCAAATATCCAGACTAGACTGATAGAAACGTTTTGTCAGCTTCAAAATATTCTAGAGAGATTTCTCCAACAGGGAGAATGTCACGGCCCGAAAGAAAGCCAATCCAAGAGGTTCCTTGGGGACGGCCGTGACTCATTTGTGGAAGACCTCCTGTGCTCGCTCAGGTTCCCAACAAGTCTCCTTCCCGATCTTTACAAGGGCGGCATCACTGTCATTATACCTAATTTTAGAAGCCTCCTTTCATTAAATGTTGGTAGCTAGTAGTTGCCATTAAGTGTTGGTGGTTGAGGCAGTGCGATCTCGGATCGCGTCGGTTAAATTCTAGATCAATGGTTGTAAGCCGAGGGCCTTGAGTATAAGAAGGGGTGCCCTCCCTCATTTGTAATCATCCACTACTTCCACAATACAAAGCTTATTTCTTTCCAAAGCTCCTCTCTCTAGAAACTTTCTCTCTCTACGATCCGGGTGTGCGAGCGAGTGAGCGTTCAATCGAGCAAGGCTTGGCTTAGGTGCTTCGGCGATCCAAATCGATCCTAAAGTGCCCGAGTCGATGCGCGGTCACGATCCCAATTGATCGACCCGCGACACATGCCTGTCTTGATACCTAAATGACTAACATTGAGTCTCATCGTTTTGTACCACTTACTCATCATCCCCAAAGGTGCACACTAAAGTGACTGAAATAGGAAAATGTTTTATCTTGCAATATATTGCCAATTACAACATAAGTGGTTTGCGAAATTGCTCATTCACCAGAAAATGATGTACAGCTGTAACAGGCATTAGTCTCGTTACACAAGTGAATTATATTCAAGAATCGATAATAGTTTGGCATAATACTTTTGAAAACCGGTTTTATAAACCAGATTTATTAAGCTTGATATTTTGGGGGGAGAAGAGGTCTACTAATTTTCAATGGGCTCAATTTTTCTCATGCATGGCATGCAAAATCAGTGCTTCACAGTCTAGCAATTTTTTCTAATTAATTAGTTATGAGGTGCTGCCTTGACGTATAATAATATATTGTTGTAAATATTAATGCGAAAACGACAAGATGTTGCAAATTAGGCAATGCGATAGAATGAAAGAAATAAACGATGAATAATAAGGATATCATATATTTATGTGATCTGGTGCAAGTATCGATATCTACATCTATTGAGAAAGTTAGCAGCAAATAATTTACTATAATCCAAGTTTCAGAGTTTATAATCTTTCATACGCTCGAATGTTTCTCACACCTAGATTTAAGCATAAACTTAAAGTATTTACAAATAAACAACTCAATTTAGATGTAAATCCAAAGCACAAAATCATTGTGTATAGAACTCAAGAGTGAGTGTCATAGTGTCATCGCGTCCGTCCTTCTCGTCCGTCCTTCTAAGAAGTCTACTGTGTGGTTACTGTCAAGAAGAAACCCCATGTCTTTTTATTCCTCTCCATAGCAAACCCTTTTCGTCAGCACATAAGGACGAGAAAGTCCTGATATCGTGTAGCAATATGGAAGCAAAAGCCTTTCTTTGGTGATGATTACGGAGAACGCCACCACCAAAAAATAAGTAAATATATATAATAGAATAGAATATGTGAACCCTTGTTTTTTTGGTCTTGCAATGACAGAGGATTTCTTCTTCTTCTAAATGGGAAAGTGTACACGAGTTTAAATTTGAGACATAATTTAATAATTTTTTACCTTGACTCAATATTTGAAATCAAGTTATAGTGATCATCATTTATACTACTTTCGCAATGTCTTGACAGGCGCTCACTCTCTACAAACAGGTTTGGTCATCATGTTTGCTAGGTTCTCCATTGTAGCAATCTTCTTCAAAACCACGTTACCCCTTCACTAGGTCATCTTGGATGAAATAGTACTTGATATTGATATGTTTCATTCGCTCATGATAAATCGAATTGTATGCCAAATATATCACACATTGGTTATCCTAGTGTATATTGTTAGAGGCTAGCAATGTCACTTAGAGGAGAGTGAATAGGCGAATTTAAAAACTCTTAACAAATTTGTGTGGATTTTAATTGTTAAGATGAGTAACTTCATAATCAAGTGAAATGAAAGTCTGAACTTTGATCGTGATAATGGTAACCACCAGTGTGCAAATGTCTACCATAAGTGATAAACAAGAGTCAAGAAATAGAGAAAATTGCATATGAATTTTATAGTGGTTTAGTTTAAATTAAGCCTATATCTAATTTTCCACACTGACAGCTTATTGGCTAGATTCTATTTGATAATCAATCAAAGGTTACAACTATATATGATAATACTAATGTACATGATAGGTCTCATTATCTCACTCAATTACACTTTCAGTGCTTCTCTGAGATTACAATTTATAGTTTAAGAAAGATAAATATGCAGGATCAAAGTCCACTCAGACTTTGGAATTTTTTACTCTAGACCTTTGTTTTCTTCAGCACTTTAGTCTTATTTTACACTCCTCCACTTCCAAACTAACCATTGGATAGTATTCAAAGGATCATTCTCCAATTAACCGGTTAGACAAATTTGGATGAAGAAGATTTGAGTACTGTTGAGAGATAAGATCTTAATCTTCGCTGAATAGGTCACCTATAAAACTAGGTTCTCAGTTTCCATAGGTAGCTCCGACGGGGTATTCCGGCATGGGAAATTCGTACGCGACCGAATTGAGCAAGATTTTTCCACCAAATCACATTAAAAAAAAAAGGAACACACGAATAAGCAAACAGGATTCAACGAATATGAACACGAATACGAATCAATCTCGATCTCCAACATTTAAAAAAAAAAAAAAATCGGTCTTCTTGTAGGCATTTTAGCGAATGGGGCGATGTGCAGCACCTAGAACAAGCTTTTGATTCAACTTTGGCATGATTTTAGATCTAAAAACGATATATATGCTTCATGATCAATTATTGATTCAGCAATGTGCATTGCATCCAAGCTTCCTCGCGATTTCGTCATTCAAATTTCATGACTCATCCTTGGCTAAAACAGACCAAATACAGATCGTGTCCACGAGAGAGAGAGAGAGAAAGCTTTTGCATACCCGGTTCACTAGGTGAAATGGAGTTGCCGAAACAGCAAATCTTCTTCGAACCGAACAGCATCCTCCGCCATCGGAGGCCGCTTCCCCAGCAGCGACTCAGCGCTCAGAGATTGCCGCCCCCAAGACCCGTCCACGCCCGCGTCCGGACTGGAGGCATGACGGCGTCGGTTTTTTCTCATCGGGCTTCTTCAGCCTCGAGCGCGCGAAGTGGCTTAGTTTCTCAGCCCCGCGCATTTGAGGACCTGATTTAGCAGCATCCGAAGAGCTGGAGGGAGGAGGACGGGGAGGATCACGCAAAGAGCCTGCGGCGAAATGGGTTGGACTAATGGAGGGAGGGGGCTTAGAAGGCTGAAAACTTTGCTAAGTGGAAACCTAAAATGTCGACAAAAATTTGAGTGTTAACAAATGAAAATGTCATTTAAAGAATATGACGCTTTATAAAGATATCCATATACTGTAAAATAAAATTAAAATTGAATTTGTGAAAAGTGAATAGTGTTCAAACTCTTCCTTTCTATGCAAATACATGTCGTATGGGCATAATCATATGTCTATTTTAGCTCAATTTTAGGTTTAATCTTTCAGATTGTATTTTGTAAGTCTGACTGACAAATGTTGTTACTTACAACTTCAAATAACATACATACAAAAATCACCTACGGTGATGCCAAAAAGGAGAATGGACACGTGAAAAATAAGTTTGTTGATATATGCTAGTCACGTAACTAGTTGCTCTTGGTTTCGATCGAATGTGATTTTGTTCTCAGTTGCAACATATTCCAAACCTTGTTAAGTTGATGCTTATTAATCAAGAGAGCAAGAATCAATATAGGTCGTATTTTGCATAGTATGATATGTATGCCCATCACCCAAAATATTAATTTTAGATATTTTATTAGATCTTACGGTTTGATTTGCACTCTCGATTCACAATCCATGAGTTCATTATTTTAAGTCACAATACATGTATTCATTTCATAGCTATCGCTATCTCTTCTCGGCCACTGCCTCTCCCTTGCCCAGCCCCCATCACTCTCCCTCTCTCTCTCTCTCTCGCAAGTGTGCGAGTTAGTAGAATTGGTTTTCTGCGTATGTGTAACTGGTAGAGCTGTAAAAATGGATCTATGAACTTTCCACACCAATTCCATATTTTCAATTTATATATGATGAGTTGAGTCTATATATTTCAGTAAAATTTGACAAATTGTTTATTAATGGATTTGGAGTAGTATGGCCTATAGAACTATGGATTTTAATGCGTTTAGACTCTAACCCAAGCCCAACCCACTTGTAATGCTCTCTCTCCCTCTTTCGGCCCTTACTCAATCTCGCTCACTCGCTCCCCACTTGAAGCCTCTTGTCTCTTCACGCGTAGTGCTTGCTTGATCTTCAGCCTCGCTTCCTACCCCTCGTTGATCTCTTGCTTGAGCACGTCCATCCCCTCACTTTTTCGATCTAGTGCCTCAGTGATCTCGTCGACCGCCTTCATCACCTCAAGCTCGTCCCTCTTATGGGCCCTGGATGGAGGCCTTTGTGGACTCAAACTGGGACTGTAGCTCTGAGACGAGGACACTTGAAATGGAGGCTCTGCTCCGGCATTCTTGATATGGCCTAAGGCTTCTCAAACTTGTTGAGGATACGGTGAGAGTCTAGCCACGACTGCATCGCTCTGTCTCTGGCTTTCTTTGTCTCATCCTTCGTTCTAGTGAGTTGGGTGAGTGACATCCATTTCTCTCCGTGTTTGCAACTTTAGCTGTAATAAGTTATAATCCTCTGGCTTTCTTGATGTCATCCCAAACTGCGATAACTCATCCTTCGCCAAGTTGGGAACCCTGACACAGCTTGGGTTTTGCCTCGCAGGTTGCTACTTCAACTGTATAAGGCTTCTCACGGGGAGATAGATAATGGAGAGATTGTATAGTCCGATAGTATTTTGATTTAAACAATATTCTATCAATTCTGAGTAATGTCTTTGTTCTTCATACATCAGACACCTCCCCAAACCTCGCACGACAAGGGACACCCATGAACTACTAGGTGAACATGAAAGGATGTGTCCGTTAGATATCTAGTTATTATTGTCCTCTTCTTTGTTCCAGCAGTTTGCATCAACTTGTTTATATTGCTTACTATCCTGTTCATGTCATGAAATCTTAATGACAGAACACTTGGCTTTAAGTCATTAACTTCAACTTCTAGCTTAAATCATCTAGCCTGAATAAATAACTCTTATTTGCCTACATTATCCAACAACAACGATGTTCTAGATATGACATGACTGGAAAGAGATTTTATCAAAGGTCGTACAGAATTGAGGATCCCAACTTAGGCAGGTCAAGATCTGGAGATGTATAGGTTTCGTATCCCTACATGTTGGAAAAAGCTTGCCGCTGAAGGCATGCACGAGTACTCTCGCCTTCCCTTTGCAAGTCCTCAACTTCTATTCATCTGTGAAGCCCTTCGTGCTCTGTCCAAGAGTCAAGTTAGGCAAATCAATAATGGTTCTTAAATCATGTGAGAGCTAAGTGCAAGGCTGGTGAGTGGTGACCTGAGAAATCTTGATGACACCCTATTTTTGTTCAAGAGGATCAGCAAGATAAAGCCTTTGCCTTCTGCCAAGGATTTCGCCCTGCCGTTAGGGGTCACGGCACGAATGTAACATTTCTCGATTGCAATTTGTGCGATCGAGCAGATTCATTTATTAAGAATTAAACATGACTTCTTTCTTCTAAGGGTCCTCCTGAGTTGTTTGAGACTGGTTGATTTCCAATTCTTTGTGGTTCGTAAAATGTTGAACTTGGATGCCTGATCGATTTGGTTACTTTCAATGCTCTGATCAATGCCCATCTTATATGGAGTGAATTAACTCAAGCTATGAGGATGCTCAACCGAGTGTAGCACGAAGGCATCCAATACCATCTACGTGCTCAGCTTATGTGAGAATCTTCAATGGAGCGAGGTTTAGACTTGTTGGAGCATATGTTCACCAAAGGGATTTGGTTTAGTGTTGACGCTTAAAGCCATCTCATTGGAGTTCTATGTTACTCTTTCCAACTTGAAGAGACTAGAAGATAGCTTAACATTATGGAGCAATGTCAAATAATCTCCACCTTCGATTTTAAAGTCCATACTTTTTGCCTATTGGGAACAATGGCAAGTGTTGCAAATGCAAGAAGATTACTTAGAGCTGATGGTTCAAAAAAGGGATGGGCACGGACTCGAGGTTAAGAGATTGCTAGATGGGTTCTCATAACCCTCTTGCGAGATGGCATTTACCCTTCGCACAGGCTCTCTTAAACCCCGCTCACCACAAATTAGCAAATGATAATAGATAATAAACCATCAAACAAGATATATACTACCTTACTTAATCCTAGAGATCAAATAGAAGTCTAAACATGAAGGGTTAATACAGAGGTACGAATGAAGAAATTCATATGAAGTGGATAATATCCGAAATCAAATCTCAAATTACAATTTGCAATTCAAACTGATCATTGGATGAAGTGGATTATATTACATCTAGGAGCAATGCAAGGGAATCTGGATGAGACAATTGTATAGAAAATGCAGTAAATGTGGACACTTCGATGCCGTTGGTCTAGGTGGCATGGGATGAATCAATTGATGACATAGAGAATATGGATAGAGGTACCGAGAATGTAGGGACGGGCAATTTCAATGGGAGAAGAGGTGGTGGAGCATTAAAGTTGAGAACATTAAATGCTTCTCTTATGGAAGGACGAGCAGTGTGATCTGGATGAGCGCACCACAGCCCTACAACCATTAAACACTTTAGTTGCTTTTCATCGAAGTCAGAACCAAGTTTCGACTCTGCCGCATCAAGTATTCTTCCGATCCCATACAGCTCCCAAACCCAGTCCACTAACAGAGATTGGCTTTCCTCAACCCTTAGCTCAACGACTTTTCTTCCACAAGCTATTTCTAAGAGGACAACTCCGAAGCTATAGACGTCCGATTCCCTACTTACCTTGCCCATGTAAATGCATTCAGGCGCCATGTAGCCCCTGGTTCCAGCTAAATCCGTCGTTCTTAACCCTTTGGCATGGTCAACAAGCCTAGCCAAACCAAAGTCACCTAATTTAGCATTGAAATCGGAATCCAACATGATATTGCTGGACTTTATATCCCGGTGCAAGACGCATTGTTCCCATTCTTCATGGAGGTAAAGCAATGCCGAGGCTATGCCTTGAGCTATTTTGTATCGCTTCTCCCACGGCAAGAAGGTTTGTTCTTTAAATAGATGAGAATCAAGACTACCACTAGACATGAACTCATAGATAAGGAGGAGTTCTTGTTTCTCATGACACCATCCAATGAGTTGGACTAAGTTTCTGTGCCGGAGCCGGCTTATGATCTTCACTTCAGTGGCAAACTCCTTCATCCCTTGTCTTGACCCCGGGTTAATCTTCTTGATAGCAACATGAGCATTCATGTTGGTCAAGTAACCTTTGTACACTCTCCCAAAGCCTCCTTCTCCAAGCAATCGTTCGATTGCGAAATTATTAGTCGCTACGACCAAGTCCTTGTAAGAGAATTTCTTAGGCCCGGCTACTCGCTCAAATTCTTCTTCAATCATTGCATCATCTTCTTCTCGACTCAAATGAATTCTCTTTCTCATCGAACTATGACGAGACCAAATAAAGGCTAGAGCAAGAATGAGCAAAATGAAAGATCCTGAGCCTAAGATAGACCATAGCCATAACTTGCTCTTTTTAGCATCCCCATTTGTTGGAATTGAACTATCTGTACCATTTGAAATATCTGTACCATTTGCATGAATCGGAATATCAGCCACTTGCACTATAGATCTGAATTCCCATGCCTCAATAGTGTGCAACTCAAAACGTCCACCCGTGGAAGCCGAGAAACCAAAAGTCACCCACTCAGACAAATACTCAGTCAAGTTGACTCTGTAATAGATGGCGGAGCAATTAATGTTGGTACCCATGCGATCCGCGTCTACCATGAGAACACTTAAGTTCTGCGTGCTAGAATTGTACGTAATCTTAGCATTGATCCGCCCACCGCTCATGATTTTATCATTGAACCAATCGACGCATCTAGAGACCTTGGAATTGAGATTATTCAAGTCTATACCGATATGTGCACCTTGTGAACAATTTGGGTCCACAACAACACCATGAACGTTGTTGTAATAGGTGTCAAACTCGACGGCAACTAATGGACGTAATTGATGAAATGGATCTGTAATGGCCAAGGAACCTCCGTACGAGTTGTCCGGCAATTGAGACCCATTGGGGACAAGAAAGAAGGTCATTCCATCGCCGAAACCCGAGATCCATAGCGAATCGAAGACGAAGGTGAATTGTGTGGTGAAATCCGCCACATTCCCGGTCACCTTATCCCAAAGGCGCATCGGCTCTCGGTACGTGGCCCATCCCATGCTATTACATTGGTTCTGTCCTCGATCGGCCACTGTCATTTGGATGAAGCCCTTGGAATCATACGTCGCATTCCCCTGGCGTCGAATAATACTATCGTTGAAAGTCTGGAAGCTAAAATCGATGCCCTGAGATGACGCCGAAGCAATGAAGGCGATGGCCAAAAAGAGAACCAAGACTATGAGCGATTGAAGCTCTCTGACCTCGAAACTTTTGATATCTGTTGAGTTGGGAAGTCCCATTCTCATTGAGGTTTCTACACTGCTCTTAGAATCTGAGACTAAGCAGAGCTTTTTCGGTGTCCATGGTGTGTTTCAATGACTTCTTTTGTAGAAGAAATTGCTATTAATCGTGTGAAACGGTTAGAGTGAATTAAAAGTTATAGTAGGACAGACAAACAAAAATCGTGTGGAATGGTTCAATGTAAATGAAATTGACAGGATCCACACTCTAGTCTTGTAAAGACGAAGAAAAAGCACGATTGAAATAATGGTTTCTCGTCGTGGCTCTGCCGTAGACGAGAAAATATTAGGAGGTATCGTGCATCACTCCGCTCATTGCTCGTGATTACCACTTCTCTGAGCGGCCGACCTTTTCAGATTTTTTTTTCTCTCCTCTTACTGACTCCTCATTTCCTTCGTTACTCAGACGTAGAATGAATGAGCTGAAATGACGTGATTTTGCAATTCTTTTAAATTTTCTGACCTTTTCCTTTTATTTCTCCTTCTTTTTTTTTCCACGCCACTATTCATCTTCTTCTTGTGTGACCACAGGTCGCGGCCCTCGCCCATACATGCGATCTCTGCATCTCCTCTCTAATTGGTTCCATTTTTTCCGCAAGCTAAGTAATAAAATCTCACTCGCTTCCTTTCACCATCACCATCTCTCCCTCTCTCCATCTGAGACTCGGCATCCTTCTCTGTTTCAGTTTTCAGTAACAGTCTCGCGCCTTACTAAATCTCGGCACCAAACCCACATGACCCCCGATATCCGCAAAGCGATCCGATTCTTCTTCCAACCCTCGAATCATTGCAGCTTAACTGATGCTCCTTCAATTCAATCATATTGATTCGTATATTAGTGAAGCTAAAAGAGAGATGACCCCTTCCCACTTCCTCACTCCTCGGTGACAAGAAAGGGTCTCCAAAACTAAAGCTCGAAGGAGCCATAATGAAGCCGACCACCCGCAGGCCCAACGAAGATTGCCCCAAGCTCAACAGGTAGGACTATCATTTCATTTTGCAGGTCGCCCAAACCCAACTAGCCGAAAGCCGACCTTCAGAGTCGAGAAGCCATGCCCAGTGAGTTCCTGTGCCCTGTTTTCAGGGTCTCTCATGGCCAAAGGAGATTAACAGTAAGGAAAATGAATAAAATCAAAACAATGGAAGATTAAAAAAAAAAAAAATGGAAAGAAAGAAGATTGAGACCATTAATAGTAAAAGAGAAAATCAAACAAATTATAAAATTTCTTAAAATGATGTCCTTTCGAGGAATTGTACATGTGAGATTGTCAATCTCATCACATAAAATAGATGACATCATTAGTGATCGCAAAAACATCATGATCAAATCGAAAAGTTAATTGAATTTACATTCATACAATAAATTTTGTATTTTTGAGTAATTTTCTCGACACAATTTATCTCATTCTACTTCCTTTGTTGGTCATTAAACATGTGCTCTAGAGGATAGTCTCTAATTACATAAAAATAGAGAAGCAAGCTCTAGTTTCTCGAGGCTGGGGATTTTAGGAATTAGGGAGATGTGAATTTTGATAAAATCAAGCTTCGGGACGAAATCTCTCAATTTGAACACATTAGATTTTATATCATTGCAACGGTGTCGATAGAAAAGCTCACTTAAATCATCTGGCCTAAAAGCTTGAGAAGCACCAAGCTGAAATAGTGCATCTTTCACTTCCTCTAGATTCATTTCTGCTACTAGGAGATTATTCATTTCATCCTTCACCAAATTTAGTGGAGGTAATTGGAG